>CM021102.1:810409774-810572382 GCA_007115665.2 Sequoiadendron giganteum
TTGTAAACCCCTTAACTATTTCAATGTTTTTGGTGGTGCGATTTCAATAATTTCTTTGACTTTAGTTGGGTCTATCTTGACCCCCCTCATTTATACTATATACCCCAAAAGCTTTCTTGATTGTACACTGAAGACACATTTTTTAGGGTTGAGCCTTATCGTGGTATTCCTCCAATCTATCAAAGATGTAGTTGTCCTCGCTTATGCAATTTTAATTGATGAAATAAATAACAACATATGCACACACACAAGTATCACATAACATAGGATGCACATGGAAAAACTAAGATGGGAAAAGCCACAGTGAGAAATACTACTAGGAGCTACTATCCTAATCTAGCCTCAAAATAATGAAGTTCAATTACAATGATTTAAGGGCACAACCCTAAGGAGACACCAATCGCCTAGTTTTAGGAGCAACCACTCCAAGGAAGAACCCACTCCCTAATTTGAGCACCCACCTAGATATCTGATGGCACCCACCAATCAAATTTAGAATAAGAGATACAATAGTTTTATTGTAGTTCTATGTTGTAGCTTTATTTGCAACTACTCAAACCTCTATTTATATGTCTGCAACTCCCCTCTCTACATGCTTCTCTCTCTCTCTCTCTCTCTCTCTCTCTCTCTCGCTCTCTCTCTCTCTCTCTCGCTCTCTCTCTCGCTCTCTCTCTCTCTTACAATATTTTGTTCCACCACCCGATTCAAAAATTTATCTTCTATTTTGTATCTTTTTTATCAACTTTTGGGAGATTACCTCTAGATTCTCACATACGTTGAGGATCATCCAAAAGGAAACATTTTGTTCGGGTTTTCTTTCTTTCTTCTCCGAGGAAGTGTTAGAGTAATAGTTCATTTGCCTTTATAATTAAATCACTTTGGTTTAATTATTAATGCTAACTATTATTCTATTCACTTAAGCTTGTCATTTGTAGGTGCATTATAATTAATATGTTTATTAATTATTAAATGCACAAACCTAGCTTTCTCCGGCTTTAGGGTTTCTCACCTTATATATGTCGCTTTTGTAATTATTGTAATTCATCTTTTTGGGAAATAATAATTCTGCTCTCACTCCGCTGAGATTTTCCAAACCCTTGCTTCTATCTCTTTGGTCTCCATTCAGCATTAGGTATTTTGCATGCAGGTGTTCTTGGCGAGCTGTGGATTTGCATTTATCAAATCCTACATGGTATCAGAGCCACCCTGCCGCTGCCTGGTTTGAAGGTGTTTGAGGCCAAGATTCGAAGACGACAGCCACAGCTTCTCTGGGGTTTTTCCGTCACTTTGAAGGAGGCACTATTTTCTGGAGCCGTTTGAGCAAAAACGGACTCCACCATTGCGTTCAGAAGGTCCGGGAGAGTCAAAATTCATATAAACTTTGACTATTTTGGCCACAGTGACCACATGCAAATTTTTTTGGCCTACCAGGGCCGTACGGGCTCAAAAATCAAGAAATTTTTTTAAAAAAATCAATTTTTCTCTAAATTTTGGGCGCTGCCAGCCCGTGTCGCCACTGCGCCACCCGGTCGCTTGACCGCCACCGCCACTCCGCCCAGCCGCCACCTCCGCCGGCGTCGCCACCCACTAGCCACCGCCGACGTCCAGTGACGGCCATACGGCTGTCAAATTATTTCCAGTGACTGAAGAGCTCATTTTTAGGGGGTACCTGTGGTTTTTTGGCCGTATCTTGGGCATACGGTGTCCGTTTTCAAAAAAAAAAATATCGTCGGAAAGGTGTTTTCGAGCCGGACATAACTATGATGGTATTGTTTACTGATTCGGCCATTTGAGCACTATGTTTTGGCGTCAAAGTAGAGGCTTTGTTTTCCTCTCTCTCTGCATCTAGCGTTCAGGTTTTTTCCTCATTTTTTGTACTTTTAGTATTTGTTTATTTGCTGTACGAGGGTTAGAATCATACATTGTGGGGGGGTACTTTTGCTTTTTGTTATTTACTTTCAGAAAATGACCCTTCTACTTCTGTCTTTTTCTTCTCTCAATGTCGGACCCCTCTATGGCCCGGCTGACACCGCACAATCACCACACCTGGAAAGCACACATGACCAGGATACTCATGTCATGTGGCTTATGGTCATGCCTAGATGAACATCAACCTGTCCTACAATGTCCTTTTGAGATTCTTCAGCACAGGAATAAAATGGATGAAGCCATGGGCTTGATTGCACTGAACATTTCCGACAGTCTCCTCTTTCACTTAGATGGTTTGACCACTCCTAGGGCCATTTGGGGCAAGCTTTCAGATTTGTTTGGCACTGTCAATGAATTCTGGGCACTACAACTTGATCCAGAGCTGACTACTTTGACACCTACTGGCTTTCCCACCATTGAGGACTTCTTGATGAAGTTCAAGTCTCTGCGCTCAGTTTTGCAGGGATGTGGGAAAACCAAGACAGATGACGAGTGTATCTTCTTGATACTCTCAAAGTTGCGAGGATAGTATCAGATTTTCTCTTCCACTTTCTACTCCACCATGGATGCTTTGGGTGCTAGACACACCATGCCTTCTTTTGAGACATTCTATGATTGGTTGACACAGGAACAGGCAAAGATCCAACAGATGGATGCTTCTGGCTCTTCTAGCCAAGCATTGGTTGCTCAGTCTTCATAGGGAAAACCAAAACAAAAAAGAAAACCGAAGAAAGATTCTACAGGCAATGAGTCTTCCTCCAAACCTGCACAGAAAACTGATTCAAAACCTCCAGCTAACGCTTCCAAGGGTAAATCTTCTTCGAAGTCTACTGAGTCTACCTCCAAGACTAAGAAGAAATTAGTTGAGACCTGTAGCTTTTGTGGAAAGGAAGGACATCCCGTTTCTCGGTGTTGGAAACGTTTGGAGGCTTTAGAGGAAGCCATGCAGGAGCATCACATTTCAGCTCCTCAGTCCACATCCTCCCCTACAGGGAAAGGTCATGCTCTTACTGCACGAGCTATGACTTCTAGGCCCACCTGGATTCTTGATTCCGGTGCCTCTCACCACAAGACTCATACTCAGTAGTTGGTCACCTCACTTGCTCCTTGTGCTACTTCACAGATTGCTGTTGGGAACTCATCTCATCTTTCTGTTTTGGGTTTTGGTTCTGTTGCATTGGGTGGGGGTTCTCTTCAGGATGTTCTCTTTGTCCCTAACATTTCGACGAACCTACTGTCTATGTATTAGATTTGTCACTCTGGCTCTGGTAAGACAGTTGAGTTCTCACCACATGATGTGGTTATTCGGGACTTAAATGATTCTGATATGATTGTGGCTATTGGGAGTGTTGACACTGCATCCCAACTATACAGATTTGATGGATTTGAGTCTTCTGCTGGCATAGGTTCCTGTCTTATAGCACATGTAGATTCAATGAGCAGACTTTGGCATGAGCGTTTGGGCCATGTCAATTACAGATATCTTCAGCAGATGAGCACACAGGCACTTGTTCTTGGGCTTCCACACATTACTTGCACTGATGGGGTTTGTCAAGGTTGTGTTCTTGGCAAACAACATAGGGATCCTTTTCCTCAGGGATGAGCTACTCGTGCTTTGGAACCATTGGATTTGATTCATAGTGACCTCATGTCATTTCCTACTCCTTCTTTTTTCGGTGCCAGATATGTGCTTACTTTCATTGATGACTTATCGAGGCGCACATGGGTGTACTTTTTAAAGTACAAGTCTGATGTCTTTGACTCATTTCGAGTCTTTAAGACATTTGTGGAGAAGCAATGTGGTCTTTCTATTCGTCGGATACGCACAGATAATGGGGGGGAGTATGTGAACCAAACTTTCAGGGATTTTTGCTCTGAACATGGTCTTTAGCATCAGTTTTCAGTGCCCTACACCCCTCAGCAGAATGGTGTGGTAGAGAGAAAGAACAGAACACTTCGGGAGATGGCTAATTGTATGATACAGTCCAAGTCCATGGATTCATCTTTTTCGGCAGAGACAGTCAATTGTGCCAACTATATTCAGAATCGGATGCCTCACAAGGCAGTTCGACATATGACTCCTGAGGAGGCTTGGTCTCATGTCAAGCCTGATATATCTTCATTCCGAGTTTTTGGTAGTGAAGCATGGGCATTTGTGCCTGACGTTCAGAGGAGAGCAATGGAGCGGAAGAGCCGACACCTCATTTTTGTTGGCTACTGCGAGGATGTTAAGGCATACAGGTTGTTTGACCCTGATTCCAGAGAGGTCCTGTTTCGACAGGATGTCCAGTTTGATGAGTGCCTTCCTATAGTAGATACCCCACTTCCAAAGTCTACTTCACTTACCACTACTCCCTCCTCTCTTCCAACTTTGTTTCGGGATGATGAGGATGATGATCTTAGTGATCCCCATTTACCTCCACCACAGGATCCTCCACAGATGCCTAGATGGGCTCATGTTACAGTTGATGCTACAGGATCTCTGGCTGGTGACCCTTCCACTTCCCATCGCACCCGGTCTCATATTGCGGGTTCTAGTCTTCTGAGTCATGCTATTTGTGGTGATCCTCAGACATTTGGGGCAGCGACAGGACATACTGAGTGGGACAGTGCTATGGAGGAGGAGTATTCTTCTTTGATGAAGAATCATACTTGGGATCTTTGTTCTCTTCCTAAGGGAAGAAAATTAGTGCGATGCAAGTGGTTGTATCATACTAAGTTTGTTGCTGATGGTTCTATTGATAAGTACAAGGCACGTCTTGTTGCGAAGGGTTTTTCACAGGTTGAGGGTATTGATTACACTGAGACATTTTCCCTTGTCGCCAAGATGAACACTATTCGCCTTGTCTTATCCCTTGCGGCTTCTCAGGGATGGCCCATTTTTCAGATGGATGTGAAGAGTGCTTTCTTGCACGGTGATCTTAGTGAGGAGATTTACATGGAGTAGCCTCAGGGATTTGTGCAGGATTCCTCATTGGTTTGCAGACTTCGACGTTCTTTGTATGGTCTCAAATAGGCCCCTCGGGCTTGGTATGAGAAGATGGACTCCTTTCTGTTTTCTACAGGATTCACACGCTGTCATTCCGATCCTACAGTCTACATTCAGCGTCTTGAGGATGAGGTTTTGATCCTTGTGCTATATGTCGATGATCTTCTCATCATAGGTAGCTCATCTTCTATGATTTAGGATGTTCAACGGGCATTGATGGAGCAGTTTGAGATGACAGACTTGGGTCTATTACACTTCTTTCTGGGTCTGTAGATTGTTCAGTCACCTGCTGGGATCTTTGTTTACCAGCAGAAGTATGCTCTTGACATGCTTCAGTGCTTTGATATGCTTGCTTGCAAGCCTGCTCCCACACCTTTTCAGTCGGGTGTTACTTTGTCTACCTCTTGCACTTCGCCTTCAGTAGATCCTACATTGTATCTGCAATTGGTTGGCAATTTGTTGTACCTGACACACACTCGTCCTGATCTCTCCTTTGTAGTTGGTCTAGTCTCTCGATTCTCTCATGAGCCTCATGAGAGTCATTGGCAAGCTACCAAGCGCATTTTGAGATACATTCAGGGTACACTTATATATGGCATTCATTACACATCAGGGGCTCCTCACATTGTTGGCTACACTAACTCAGATTGGGCTGGTGATGTTGATGATCGGAAGTCTATTTTTGGCTTTGTCTTTTGCCTTGGCTCTGGTCCTATCACATGGTCGTGCAAGAAGTAGAATGCTTGCGCACTTTCATCTACAGAGGTTGAGTATAGAGCGGCAGTGCATGCTAGTCAGGAGATTTTGTGGCTTCGACAGTTGATGACTGAGTTTGGGTTTCCTCCTGATCATCCCACTGTTCTGTGGTGCGATAATCAGAGTGCTATTCACATTTCTCATAACCCGATGGAGCATTAGTGCACTAAACACATTGAGCTTCATATGCACTTCATCCGTCAGCAGATTCAGGATGGTGTTCTCTCTTTGGATTACATCCCCACTAACGCGCAGGTTGCTGACATCTTCACCAAACCTTTTGCATCTCCGCGCTATCTTCAGTTGCGTTCTATGCTTGGGGTGACGGAAGTTGTCCTTGGGGGGTCCTATTGAGGCCTTCCTTCCTTCATGTTTTTTTCAGCATGTTGTTGTATCTCTTTTTGGGGTAGAGTTTTTTCCCACTGGGTTTTCTCTATTTCCCCATTTTACAGAGATTTCTTTGTAGTTGGGTACCTGATCTGGCCTTGTTGCCGGGACCCATTTTTTCCCGCTTTCTTAGTTGTGCTAGGTTTGCTTCCTCCTGAGCTTCGCTTAAGGGGGGGTTTTAGAGTAATAGTTCATTTTCCTTTATAATTAAATCACTTTGGTTTAATTATTAATGCTAACTATTATTCTATTCACTTAAGCTTGTCATTTGTAGGTGCATTATAATTAATATGTTTATTAATTATTAAATGCACAAACCTAGCTTTCTCTGGCTTTAGGGTTTCTCACCTTATATGCCGCTTTTGTAATTATTGTAATTAATCTTTTTGGGAAATAATAATTCTGCTCTCACTCCGCTGAGATTTTCCAAACCCTTGCTTTTGTCTCTTTGGTCTCCATTCAACATTAGGTATTTTGCATGCAGGTGTTCTTGGCGAGCTGTGGATTTGCATTTATCAAATCCTACAGGAAGCACACTCTGCATCAAGCCATACCTACATTATTATTTTTTGTAGAGAATTTTCTAAGAATTGCAATCTGTAAAATCCTAGGATTAGACATGTATTTAATTCATTCCTTTGTGTATCTGATCTAATTTGATCTTTGTCATCTTAGCAATGTGTGCCACTAATTTTTTGATCAAACTCCAATCAGATAGTCATTGGTGTAGATGAATGAATTAAATTGATTCACATTTTTGATTACTAGAAAAAACCCTTATTTACATGGACTTATGTGTTGTAATATTCACCTTTGAAATTTTCCCATCGATTTTTATTTTTGCACCATAATCTATCATTCCTCGTTTATTATCACTTCTTTATGGTGCAAGAGAACCTACGCCTTGTGAAGTCTAAGTTGATAGCTAGGTGTGTCTTGTGTTCATTTATGCTTAATAAGGTCTAAAGGACCAGTCATAATGTAATTTGAAAATGTTTTGAATCATTTAGTTGAATTTGTCAATTTGATTCATAATGCAAAAACCATGTGAAATCATGAGTTTTAAGGGATATGGGGAGTAGGGTCTTATTCCATGTTAAATAAGGTCTCAATGAGCATTTTAAATGTATTGGAGGGCTTAATAGGTCAGTTAGGTGGTATTTGCAAAATCAAGTTGATGAAGTTGTAATGGGATAGTGATTAAGAGCAAAATTAGCAAAAATTGTCATCTTAGACTCTAAAAAAGGGTGGTTATGGTAGTTGGTCAGTTCAAGGGGTTATTTGAAGGTGGTAACATGATATATTGTGATAATATCTCGAAGAGAGGCTGTTGGAGAAGTTTGGAATGAGTTTCTAATAAGAAGTTTGCTATTTTTTTGTGTTTTGCATTAAGAAATTGTTGATCCCATGCATTGTACAACCTGTACCTATTTTTTTACACTACAAGCCTATTATGGTTGGATAGATAATTGAATAAACTTTCTTTTTCCATTGAAATGGTGTGATTTCATTGAGAATTGAGTGAGATATCCCCTTTTTACTACCAGGTGGTCTCAAATCCCATGTTTTTCTTGTTTTCCTAAACTTTGCAAGCATTGTACGGATCTGTACCACCACCATATGATCTGAGACTTATATCATCTTGTAGGGGAATGAAATATCTTTCATCTGAATCTAATTAGAGGTTCTAATATTGATTTTTGAGAGAGATCTCTTCATTTTTCTGGGACTGCCTGTTTCTAACTAATTTGAGGGTTTGATTGGTGTAAAAAATGATGTTCTAGTCATTCCACTTGCTTTCCAGCCCTATAACTCAGTGGAATGACTTGTTTCATGGAATTTTAGATGTACCAATGGTTTGGGAGGCATAAAATACAAGTTGTATGGTTTTAGGGGGATGCCCTAGGGTGTTTTCATGAGTTTTCCAAGTGAAATTGAGGAACTAAAGTAAGGTTTTGGAAAAATATGATTGGAACTATATATGTGATAGTGTTTTGAGTTTTTTCAGGTCATTTTATGAAGGTATAATGCAGTGGAATGTTATGATAAGTCTTGGAACCCATATTTTCAATAAACCCTCATGAATTGTGCCTAAAACAAGGTTTTTCAAGTTTGGCATGTATTTGTCTGTACCAATGGAATATTTTTGTGATTTTGGAGGTTTGAAGGTATATGAATTGCTTCCCCAAGGTTTCATTGTCCTTTGATAGGTTTAAAGGCATGTTGCTTTGGAAAATAGGTCCAATTGTGAAGCCTGAAACTGGGGGGGTGTGTTGAAAGTCCTCATTGGTCCAAAAGAGTGACCCTTTATTTTCATGTATGTTGTGTAACCCTGAAAAGGGTATCTTAATCCATGTTTTAATTGTCAGGTGTTTTGGAAAGGTTGAGGGAAAATTGGCCTAAACCAGTTTTGAAGTGCTACAAGGGTAGATTGATGTGTAGGTTGCTGAATGGAGAACCTTGGGTGATTGGACTTTGAAATTGTGTAGAAATATTTGTGTTGACATAGGAAAGGAGATTACCACCCCACCTCTGCATCACTTTAAAACATCACCATCAAATGAACCTTTCTGTAAAATCTCCATCATCGATCTTTTCTATTATTATCATTGTGCATCACTTCTTTTCTTATGGCTTCATCATTCATACTCATGATGAGAGGAACCATGGTGATCACCATTGGATCAATCATTAAACAATTTGCACCATCTCCTGCTATATCGTTGGAAGAAGACATGAACCCACAAACTCATGGAAAGGTAGTGAGAGGCTACCATTTTTCATGCTCATCAGCATCGTGCAACTCATAAAAATGATGTGAGTTGACATATCATTTCATCAAAGAGACTTAAAATATCTCACTCTGATAAATAGAGGTCTCTTCAATTAGTTTCATTCAATCACCATCATTGATCAAATTGAGTTTGATCTCCTTTGTGGATATTTTACATACATTACTTCCATGGTCAAGGTCCACGAAGACATGCATCCACATAATTTCCACACAATTCACAACAATGATGTGAATTGGTTTGTTGAGCAATCACTCTTCACCATATTTCTTCATGTTACTACCCACCTTTATCGCCTTCCTATCGGGTCCCACCTTCAAAGTGTTGAACGGACTCAAGAACAACTCCACCTGATATGTTGAGGTTCCTTCGATGGTATTCTATCGGAATGTCAAAGGGACCAATTATTTGTCTCACTGATCTACATGTGTCACTTCAACGAAGTTATCTTACCGTCTGATCATCACTAGCTCAATCACAACCATTGATCAGGTTCATTGTTGATAGCCTTGGTCGATGCAATCATTTTTCGTCACCTGTCAACGTGAAATCACCTTCCACTAACTTTGTATGTTGAAGGGACCATAATTTTTTTCCTACCAATATTCATCTTTCTCTATGATGAAATTCCTTTAAATTTGCACCATCCAATCTCTATTGTTTCCCACTATACCGCTAGTTGAAAGCATGGGCCCATAAATATTTGCGGGTTGGAGGTTTGTTGCCACTTATCATCCGCATTGACCAAGTTGGCATTACCATGTGGAGGGGACTTCAGAATATCTCCCACTAATGTGACATAATCACCCTAATATATCTTGTTGCCTTGATCACCATCGTTGATCTTTGTCATGAATATACACACATCAACAACTAGAAGGATAGTTAATTGGGGGTTGGTTGCCCAACAAGTTCAAAGGAATGAGTTAAAACTTATGAAACTTGCAACCATTGATACGCAATAAATGACAAAACAAAAAAAATTCTTGAGCACCAAGATTGTTATCCTAGGGTTTAACTGATAAACCCTAAAACCTTCCTGAGAGCACATGTAATTGACTCTAGAACACATTTGACACCTTATGATCCTGTAAAGCACATCTCCATAATGCTCTCAAAAAACCCACATCGAATCTAGCCATAGATTCTCCTTTAGATATCTGGAAGAAATTATTGTAGAAAAGTGACAAAATTTATGTCAACTTTTCACAAAATTGAGCAACATTACAAAATATTGTCTTTACACAGTCAACCAATACCCACTCTTCTAGAACTAGATCCACTACACCCATGATCATTCTTTTTCATCATGCCAACAATCTTCCTTGCATGATATCTCCTTTTGACATAATTACAATAATATGCCAATAGATATGACAAGGATTTATTTAAATTTCCAAGTTGTATCTACTTCTTGACAGCCTTCACATGTGAGCATATGTTTGCTTTGATTGGTTATTTAATGCAACACCTAGGAACTACACTAGTTGTGAATCCTATAGACACCGTAAATTGGTCTAGGCCTATGAGCACCACTTTCGACATAATTTTCTATTATCCATGGTCATGATTAAATAATGTTAATTATTTAATTACCTTTCTAACACATATTTCCTCTATTAATTAAATACCCCTTTTTAATTAATTCAATAATTCATAATGACCTTTATTCAACTTGATTAGTTAAATAAGTCATGATTATTTAATTATGTCGCTAACTAATTAATTCTTCCTTCTTAATTAAATAATTTATTATTTAACTAAACCCTCTTTATCTATAAATTAAATTATTATTATTTAATTACCCAATTTTTCACATTTCAACTATAATTAAATATTTATTATTTAATTATTCATTTAATCCTTTTCAACAATCAAATTAAATAAATTATCTTTATTTATTTAATTAAGTTCATTTCAATTTTGAATGTTGAATTAAATTAACATTTAATTCATTATTAATTATTTATGTCACATTCTTCTATCATTTAGTTATCTAAATCATTCACTCACCTTCTAACTTCAAATCTATTTTAAATTCGCTAGTTATCTCCAAGTTCGATATCTAATCGTCTCTACGAGAGAACTCTCTGTCATAAATAGTCAGTTAACTAGTTCTAACTCATATGCTTGAAGCATTTATTAATTAAATATCTTTATTTAATTAATTAATTCATGTGTTCGGTAATTAAATCATCTTCAATGCACAAAGCTTCATGTTGGGCTTGATCAATCCCATAGACTTTATCCCTTTTAAGAATAAGTTGAACCTCAGAGTTTAAAGTAGAAGTAAATACATGAAATTGAATTACCTTGTTGGGCTAATTAGGAACTAGGATTCATTGAATCTCTTGATTGAAGTGCTAGACAAAATCCCTCATAGATTCACCTTCTTCTTTTACAATTCAAAAAAAATTTTGAAGTAAAGAAGGAACATTGACAACATCTTTAAATCATCCTAAAAAATTCTTCTCTAGAATGCTCCAGCTAGTTATGCACCCCTTTTCAAGCCCCCTAAACCATTTAGTTGCACTTTCAATCAGGTTACCAACAAAAATCCTTAGAAAACATATTCTTCTTGAGTTCACAAGATTCCACTTATAGTGGTCATAGCCAGGATATGTTCTTTAGGGTCTTCTAAGTCTTTACCAAAAAAAATTGGGAAGTGTTTTCTTGATCCATATAGAAAGTCATTACGTTGAAGCAGGGCTAGTGGTCTAATACAATTACCCCAAGGGTTTGAAGCCATTTATCATTCAAAGTCACTAACTCCAAAATGGAATGAGAGGAAGTGAAACCCCTAGGTTAATTGCTAGGTGGTGGTTGAGTTGGAGGAGGGTCTTGGCGCTGATTAGGATGTCGATTAGGATGACGAGGTGTATTATCATAGTATTCAAACACCAGCCTAGGAGATGCTCAAACTTGAGTCTGGGTCATCATTTGGACCATTCTTCTTCCTCTTCCAAGACAAAATTATCCTTCATATAATAAAATACACTCCTATACCTCCAAGAAAGTGTATTTAATTGTGAAATGGTATCTTCTTGCTCTACCTACATCCAATCTAAACTAGGTTGAAGTAAAGGAAAAACATTTTCATGTGGGAGTACCATTTTTTTTCATGATCTAGTAGAAAATTGTTAAAATTATACTCCAATTCCCCAACAAAGTTTCCAAAAATTTGTTAGCGAATGATTTGGTCTTTTTAAATATAATTCACTTATGAACTCTATACCTCATAGTGCACTAGGACCAAACCGCTAACAACTTTGAAAATGTCACAACTACATTTGTGACTTTCCTCTAAATTTTAGAGGTACAAATCCCTCGTGTGATTCAATTGATTATGGGTACACTTTTAACTAGAAAGCGGGAAAGGTGACAAACATTAACTCATAAAAATGAAGTTAATGTGAATAAATTAAAAGGATACCACAAACACTTTAAAACAAAGACTAGAAAAATTAATGATCATTAGGAAAGGAAATGAAAAATTATCATAGTTGTAATAAATGAACACAATGTAGTAGAGGATGCCTCACACATAAAACATGCTCAAATTGCTCACACACCACACATATTGTTTTGATCAACACTATATTCAAGACCCACAATTCACAGACTGTGAGTTGCCAACATGAATGAATTGAAGGAAAATAGAAATAAAGATTGTTCCTTTTATTTTGTTAGAACATAGTTCACTTGAGAAAATCTAGACCCTTTTTAGAGTCATCACTATCTCATATATAGGGAAACAATTTCTCCCAATCTTGGCAGTTATCAAAATAGTTGCCAAGTATAGCGACAATTTTTGCCAACTAATCATCCACTCTGGAAACCAATCACATTAATGTTTAGGGGAAATCATGATTATATTTTCCATTAATAAATTCTTCGATAGTCAGCTAAACTTTTCTTGATTAGAAACTTTCCTTGTGGCAATTGGATTTGTAGACACCGAAAATTGGTTTAGGCCTGCGAGCACCACTTTCAACATAATTTTCTATTATCCATGGTCATGATTAAATAATGTTAATTATTTAATTACCTTTCTAACACATATTTCCTCTATTAATTAAATAACCCTTTTTAATTAATTCATTAATTCATAATGACCTTTATTCAACTTGGTTAATTAAATAAATCATGATTATTTAATTATGCCGCTAACTAATTAATTCTTCCTTCTTAATTGAATAATTTATTATTTAATGAAACCCCCTTTATCTATAAATTAAATATTTATTATTTAATTACCCAATTTGTCACATTTCAACTATAATTGAATATTTATTATTTAATTATTCATTTAATCATTTTCAACAGTCAAATTAAATAAATTATCTTTATTTATTTAATTAAGTTCATTTCAATTTCGAATGTTGAATTAAATTAACATTTAATTCATTATTAATTATTTATGCCACATTCTTCTATCATTTAGTTATCTAAATCATTCACTCACCTTTTGACTTCAGATCTATTTTAAATCCACCAGTTATCTCTAGGTTCGATATCTAATCATCTCTACGAGATGATTCTCTGTCACAACTAGTCAGTTAACTAGTTCTAACTCATATGCATGAAGCATTTATTAATTAAATATACTTATTTAATTAATTAATTCATGTGTACATTTGAATTCTTTATTCTTCAAGTTCTAACTTTTTCTTAGACATTCAAAGTCTATTTCTTCTATTTTCGAAGACTCTTAACTCAAGATTAAATTGATTATTTACTCTGGAACTCTTGTTCTTTCTATTTTTGTATAGTCTTGACACAAGATTAAGTTATCATTTTAATTTAATCTTTATCTTGCAGAATTTTCTAACTTACATTCTATCTGACACATAACTCGCATCGCATGACATTCATCAATCTCGTCCGTCGATCTCTCTTTGAATCTGAGCTGATCGTTCGAAAACCAAAAATCTATAAAATGGTCTGTCATTATCATTATTCCTCCTCCCAAAATCAATACTTTTGAGAAGAAACTTAATCTTCGATATTTTCCTTAGACAATCAACAAGGTTATTCTTGCATCAATACTGAAAATATGAGGGCAAGAATACTAATACAACAAAATGGAGGACAATCAATATAATTCAAAGAAGTGGATGCATATTCGGTGAGATCTTTTGCTAACTTTGACAGTTGCCTCTTAGGTTATCTTAACTTTTTCTTACACCGCTTTCCTTTAAAAATTATTCATTATCATGTGTGGGTGGTAGGTTAGTAAGTTTTGTAACTTTATGAAGTACTAAAGGGCATTGTAAAATCTTGAGCCTTAGAGTTTCAAATATTGGGATTCCATACTGAATTTTTTATAATCCCCCTAAAATTTTGTTGACAAAGGGAAATATGAAGGATTTACAATGCTAGTGAGATTTATGATAAGTTCAAAAATAGTTGGTAGTTCTCGCCAAGGTTTCATGAATCCCTTATGTCACCGACCTAAAGGGAACTATTTTTTAAAATGGATAAAGGTGGTTAAAGTGCAAGCTCCTCTAACTCTGGTGGTATCCAAGGAACTCTTTAGAACTATTCAAAATGAATGCTAGTAATACAAAAACTAATAGTGTAAAAATACCAATTACTCATATGAAAGGAAATCAACACAAAGTAAATGCCATTTATAGAATGAATTTTAAGCACATGCAAATACTCTGAAAGGAAGAACACCCAAGTATCAAAAATTTTATATTATATTATATGTATAATCGATGTTTACAAAAATTTGGTAATGCATATTACAAAATTGAGGTTTTTAGAATAGAATTGTCAAGTACATAAGATAAACATCATCACAATGATTTCCTCCACCACATCTTGGAGATTCTCAATTTGGGCTAGTGACAACATGTTCTCATGAGATTGCAAGAATTTGGAAAATAGTCCCATGTCATTTTGCACTAGCCTCACATGAAGGAGAATTTTTTCTTCCTTGATAGCCTTGTACTAGGTCGCAGTTGCAATGTAGATGGAATCTCCCACAAGCCTAACTCTAGGAAATTGAATGAGTCCTCCAATGGAGGCATTCACTCGATGCAAGTATTTCGGCTGAACTAGGTGTTATACTGCCCTCATTCCCTAATCATGTTTCCTAAAATTATGAAACACATTGTAAATAAACTGCTTCAAGAGTTCATGGTTATGCACATGAACCTAGTTCAAGAATCTCTTCCCTAGGATATCATGCATTAATTCTTCCTCCACTTCACTCTAAATGATGAAGAACACCTTCAATTGATATGACATCTTGAAGAAAGGGATACACTTGAATTCTTCACTCACTATAAGGTCATTCATTTAAACACCATCGCTCTTTGCACTCGCCATTTTAGGTGATCATTTGAGTTGGTTAAAAAATGACTATTTTCAATGAATTTATAGAAATAAAGAGAGGCATATCTGAGCTGGATCTCATCAGGACTTGGTAACTGAAAGGATTGTGAGGTGGCATGATATTAATTCTGATTTTACAAGGATTAATTTAAATTTCCAACTTATATCTACATCTTGATAGCCTACGCGTATGAGCATATGTTATCATATATTGATTATTTAATGCAACACCTGTGAACTACACCAATTATGAATCCAATTGCCATAGGGAAAGTTTTTGATCAAGAAACATTTGGGTGATTGTTTAAGAATGTATTAATGGAAAATATAATCATGATTATCTCTAACCATTAGTGTGATTGGTTTCTAGAGTGGATGATTAGTTGGCAATAAATTTCTGCTATACTTGGAAACCATTTTGTAACCACCAAGATCAGGATAAACTATTTCCCTATATATGAGATAGTGACGAATCTGAAAGGGTCCAAATTTTCTCAATTTTATTGTGTTGTAATAGAGGATAAGGAACAATCTTTATCTATATTCTCCTTCAATTCATTGATGTTGGAAATGACTCACATATTGTAAATTGTGGGTCTTGAATATAGTGTTGATCATACCAATCTATGTGGTGTGTGTAATTTGAGCATGTTTTTCTATGAGGAACCCTCTACTACATTGCATTTGATTATTGTAACTATAATATATTTTTATTTCCTTTATTAATTATCATTAATTGTTTTTGTCTTTGTGTTAAATGGTTCATCGTATCCTTTTAATTTACTCACATTAACTTCTTTTTATGAGTTAATGTTTGTCACCTTTCTTGATTTTTGGTAAAAATCATACCCATAATCAATTAAATCACACAAGGGAGTTGTACATCTAAAATTTAGAGGAAAGTCACAAATGTAATTGTGACATTTTGGGAGTTGTTAACAGTTTGGTCTCAATGCACTACAAGCAATAGATTTTATATTTGAATTATATTTAAAAAGACCAATCATTCACTAACACAACTCAAAAATCTCATCCAAGACCTTATTGATCAATGAGAAATATTTTTTGAGAATAATGTTCAAGATTCAACCATCAATAATAACATTGACAATGTCTCTACATAAAATGTCAAAAACAATGATTAAGATTCATCCATAAATGAAAACATTGACAATGTCTCTACCTCACCTAATGAGAAAATTGGCATAGATCAAGAATATTTTCCAAAGCATGATCAAAATAAATCATCAATGTTTAGAAATGATCCATTTTAAGATTTATTGACATAATTTAACCTCATGGTAGCATGCATTGATGATTAAGAGACTCTTAATCCAACACACATACCTAATGTAGAAAATATAATTCAAGAGTTATACCCAAATGTCTGCATTTTGAGGAAGTCCAAGAGAATTTTTAAAGTAATTCATCCTTTGAAATACCCATTTCATGAATCGAATCCAAACCATATCAAAGATAACACCAAACTAAGCTAAGATCAAGGATCCATATCTCAAAAAAACTACAAAGATATAATGGGTATCTTCCAAACTATGCAAGAATTCATAAATGATGATCATATCCATATACCACATCTACACATGAGATGCTTAATCCTAATGGACATGTAGATTATCTTCATCCAAAATAATATTCTCATAATCTTGATATCATTATCAAGGAACAAAATTATCCTACTCTAAACTTCATTACCAATGAACAAGGGTATCCTACTCTTAACATCCTTGCACATGATCAAGGCATGGTAGAATATATAGAAATATTTGAATTTAATCATGAAGAAGAATTCTACATGGATTGTGAATTAGAAACATCCTTTGAAGAACAAGAAAAAATTGATCATGAGGAAAACCCCTACATGGATTATGAATCATCTCTTGAGGAGAAATAATGATCAGAAATATCCTCCATTTAGATTGAATACATTGAGTATGAGGATATCCAACATTATTAGAGCAAAGGATTATGTTTACAAGAACATTTTATCTTAGAATCAACAAAGATAATCAATACACTTGAGCAACAAGAAATTGGTCTTACAAAAATCACATAATATAAGCATGATAGTTATACCTCTATAATACTAGGGGCAGCTTTATCTTGTGAAAACACCAATATGGCTAGAATGAAGGGTTCTTATGATACAAATTCTACCAACACTCCAACTATTAATATCATGAATCATCATTTGTGCATCTTTCCACCCACTAATTAGGACCAACCACAAGAAAGATGTCTATATCAAAGAAAGGAGAAAATTATTGAAGCAAAAGAATCAACAAAGAAAAATGGACAAGAAAAATTCAAATGGATACCAAAGAAAAAGAAAGATAATAGGCATCATGAGTAGAATTGAGCATCTACATGCATCATTTTCAGGTGGATGCATCTCATGCCCTCCATAATAAATCCAATATTGCATCCATTTTTTCTATTATAAATACATCCAACAATCCATTTTCATCCATCTTCAAAAATTTCTTGATCCAGACAAAGGTTCGACATATAATTCACACTTTCTTATGGTAAACATTTTGACATAGGTCCTTATCATTGATCCTATCCTATGCAATACAACAATATTTTATTCATGAGGCATTATTTAAATGAGAATTATCTATCCAAACATGATATCCTATCACAAGATACTTTTTTGGCATCCTTGGCATCCCAACCCATCCATACATTTATCCATGCATCCACTTATATCATTCCATGCATTGCTAGACACTAGGGGAAGATACTAACATCTTTATTTGGGAATAATTCTTGATCTATGTCTTCTAACTCATGTGGTGATCTAAAAATTTGAAAATATAAAATAAAATTGGTATAAAAATTCATAATCAAACATCCAAAATAACTAGCCCATCGCACATTTTAATGAATAAGATGTTCCTTATCAACCATATATTTTATCAAACATTGATCCAAACAATCAATATCAATTGCATCTAACTTGTGCTTCAATGTCATATCAAATTATTCAAAAAAAATTTGTTCAAAACCTAGCTTCAAATATTGATCTATCTTAGTCAATCAATCCATCATCATCTCAGGATATATCCTTCCCAATCCTTGGTTTGTCATATCCTTGACAACACTATCCTTTCACTATTGTGTATCCTCAACAATGTTATCACTATCGACAATCCATTAATCAAATCAAAAAATCCTAGCTTAATTTTCAACAAAAACCCAACTAGATCATTGATATCATCATGTATCACTCCTCAACATTGTGTGAAAAAACCCTAAACATCCATATATTGGAAAATTTCCAAAACATCCAAATCATCCTAAAATCCAAAAACATTAGATAACATCAAAATCCAAAAACATCATATAACATCTAAAATCTCAAAAACATTCACAAAATCATCAAAATCCCAAAACATCCAAATCATCTTGAAATCCAAAAACTTTTATAACATTTCAAAAATATCAAAAATATCCAAATCAAATAAAAACCATTAAATAGGTCTAAAGCAACAAAAAATTAAAAAAACACTTGTTGAACTAGGTTGTCTTTGTGCTTGTGTAGGCAAGTCCATCATCGATGAGCCCCCAAGGCATTATATTAGTACCTCTTAGGTCATGTTCTTGGTATAACCTTATAAAACATAAAAACAATGGCTAGGAAATATCAAGTTCTTCCATTGATCTCTCAATGATGTCTATCAAAATTATTTAGAGAGCAAGAAATGGGGAATTGATCATTAATTTCATTTTTTGTGTTTGTTTCATATCCTTGTATTGCAACCTCAGTGAATACTTATCTTGCATGTGTTAGGATAATCTCAAGTAAAACAATGGCTAGGACATATCAGGTTCTTCATACCTTTTGTGTATTAGTCTCCTTACTTTCATGGCTTCATTTTTTCACATGAAAAAACAAGGTTTATGTATGTTAGGTATCAACAAGGATACTCCTATCTGTTTTCAGAGTCAAATTTCATGCATTAGATACAATGCCACCCTGGTTCTCAATACCTTGGTGCATCGTGTTTATTTTCTATATAAAATAAGGATTACTATGATGAAAATAATTATCTAAGAGAAAAAGAAAAATCATTATCCCATCTCATCCTATATCTAATAAAATGTAGGAATAATTCAAGGTTTATTGGTATCTTGATCAAGATCATCATTCTTACTCTATCTAATCATTATTCCATCATTCTTCTATCTTATCATCCCATTCTTCTACTTCTTGGATATTCATTCCATCTAATTCTTCTACTTCTATCTTATTATTATTTCTCTATCCTTTTTAACATTTCTATCCAAATATAGAATTTGTGAGATATACATCAAAATATACATGAGGCTTCTCATAGTTGATGAGTGTGTATGCATAATAGAATTTGTCTACATCAAATATATGAGCTTTCTAAGAATTATTTTTCATCCTCAGATCATCATAAACACTCTCATAATCTTATCACGATCTCTTAAGGGGGTAGCATACTAGCATTCCTTCATCTGCTATGGCATAGTGGGGAATCTGAAAAAGTAATAAAAAAAATCAATCTTGATCTAAGAAGCATCAGCTCTTTGAAGCAATACATCAGGTACCTCTCTTTAGAGAGGGGAAAAATGTAGACACCTAAAAATTTCCCGAGCATATCATGTTGGAAGAATGAAGAAGGTTCCCTCTCAGTATTTTGTGTCCATGTTGATCCAGTATTTTGGTCCTGAAATCTTCTTAGTAAAAGGGAATTCTATGAGTTTTTGATATGTTTCTCAAGAATTTCAGTTACATATAAAAAAAAATTCTCAGCATGTTTGTGTGATTTGGTTGAGGTATCTAAGTAACAAAATTTTGGTAATACTTTGGCCGACAAAGTTTACCTTTTGTGTGTTCCTCTTTAGGTTTGGGCCAACCTGATGTTTGGATAACATGTTTTTATTTTTGCACCAAAAGGAATTTTATATTATGCCAACCTAATTGATAAAGTAAGCTATGGTTGTGTATATATGTATGATGGATAAAATAAGATGTGTGGTGAGAGATGTGGGTGTATGGTATGTGAATGTTGTGACAAGAATAATTGTGTGAAGTTACTAATAGTGTTTGTACACTGGAAATTGGAGCAAAAGTTTGATATTTCCAAAGCATAACCAAAACTATTTTCAGCACTTCGTAGGTGCACTTCTCCAATTCATTTTGGTAGTGAGCCATACCTTTTGTATTCAAGATATGATCCTTTCAAATATAGTGAGTCCTTGCAGTGAGCCCTATAATATCTTATAACCGGTTATAATATATTATGAGATAATCCTCACTGTGTTTTTTCCCACTTTGGGTTTTCCATGTAAAATTACTGGTGTCGATATGTTATGATCTCTTTTATGTTTTGGTTCACTATTGAAATTATATGTATATTGATAATTGGATGGTTAATAATTATTTTCGCTAGAAAAATAATAATTCACCCCCCTCTCAATATTTGGTGTATTCAACAATTAGTATCAAAGCCTTGTTCCTCTAAAGAAGTCTTACAACTTGAGGAAGGTCCCAAAATTTGAATACATGGCTAGCAAATACTATTTTTTTCCTCCAAAAGAAAACTTTGTATCTAGAGAAATGAATTTTTCCCTTCAAGAATTGGACAAAAGTGAGGATGAGAAAGACACTCTTAAAGGAAACTTGAAGGAAGCACATGATTACATCAAGAAACTGAGAGAGAAGATGAAAAGTTCAAGGATAGACATAGAGAATTTAGTGATCAGTTGAAAAAGGCTAATGAGAACATTACTGAACTAAAAGTGCAAGTGTAAGAACATAAATGAATTGAGGAATGTTAGAAATCTGATATCCATAGTAAAATTGATGATTGTAAAAGGCTTGAACAAGAAGTGGTAACCCTAAGAGTTGATTTGGAAAAAGTGAAAGATCATGAAGAAAATTTCAAGACAAGTTCTACAATGATTGATGACTTGATTACATCTCAAAAACTTGCTAAGGATAAAGGTGGTCTAGGAATTGAAGAAGGAAAAATATCAAAGGCTAAACCGGTTCTCAACAAAGTGGATAATCTAAGGAAATTTCAAGGAAATGCTTATCAAAATAAGAACTAAAGGAGCAATATCAAAAGGATTCCCATTCAACAACCTAATGCTCAAAGATACCCATATTTTATTTTATTTTGTTTCTCATGCAATAATTTTGGACATAGACCAACATAATGTAGAAGTAGGATGAACTAGAATAGAATAAGTCAAAATATTGGATTCTTTGTTGGACAATTCTATGTTTTCAACAAGTTTAGACATAGAGCTATAGAATGTAGAAACCAGATGATGATGAACAAATTTAATGCTAGTAGAAGAATTCAGTCTTTTCAAGGCTATTGTTATGCATGCAATATATTTGCACAAAAGGCTAATCAATGTAGGTCAAGGATGAATACAAAATAATTTGATCAAAGATATGTTTCATGCTACACTTGCAACAAACCAACACATCTCAAAATTTTGTAGGAGAAAAGTCAAGAAGAAACCTAATCTAGAACAAAAGAACAAGCCTGTGAATAAGGTAGACCTCAAAGAAGTAAGGAAAGAAATGGAAAAAATTTGGAGAAAAAAGGAAGAACTTGAGAGCAAGGATGAATCAAATAAACCTGTATTTGCATCTGATGCAGATACCTCTTCTAAGAATTGAACCCAATATTGGCTTCAAGGGGAACAATCACAAAAAAATATAACAAGCCCCCAATATATGAAGTGTCATGTGATGAAACAAGGATAAGTGATGTGAATCTTTATTTTGAAGGAATTGGAGGAAAAGTTGGAAAAAATGATACAAACCAGAAGAATTGTGAAGGTCTTCTTAGTTTGCAGTATGGTTTACAATGTGATTGGCAACATTAAAGCTGAAAAGCAATAAATACAAAAATTAGGGAAAATACATAAATAATAAAGCAAGAGACTAAGCTAAGGAAAATAACATTTGGACAAATTGGAAGAAGTAGTGCAAGATGAAGTGAGATTGAAGGTGATCCAGAGCATCATACATTGAAACCCTAGTTCTTGACAAGAAGAAGAAGGTATTCTCTGTTATTTAAATTTCATGATTTTTAAAAGTTGAAGGAACTCTTTGTTAAAGTTTATTCAAGTTTTTTGAGGAATATGGCCACTCCTACTATTGTGGAAATTTCTGAGAGGCCCCAACCAAATTTTAGAAGATGTTCATGGAAAGTATATGAGAATGACCCAATGGGTACGTTCTCGCACAGTCTAAGTTATATGCTACCCATCGAAGATCCAAGAACATATATTCATGGGAAGCTAGAATAATTTGATCACCAAGAGCTAAAGGAATTGTGGGATAATGAGTTGACTGATGATTTACTCCTCAAGGTAGAACATGAAAACCTAGTTCGAATGAAGTTGAATGTTTGGAACTAGTTTTAAAACTTTTCAAGTGAGAGTGAGGTGAATTTTTTTAGGATGGTCCTCAATAGGGCTCACAAAAATCTTGTGTGGATAAATGAACTAGGGGTTATCAAAAAAGATGTGATTCGAGTTTTTACAGGTCTTTGTGACACTAGTGCCATTATAATTCTAAAGGTAGTGATAAATGATGAGGTCACAAGTTTAACTAGTGCTAGTTTTGATAGGAGAGCCTTAACTACGACATATATCACAAACCTTTCCATCAAGTATGTTGCCATTATGATTGGGGAAAAGGTCTACTTCACAAACAAAGCAAATTCAGTATCGACCATGAAAATTCACACAAAATATGAAATGGTGGTGAATGGAAAGGAGTTTGATTTATGTGAGTTGCCGAGGTTAGAACTTCTGGAAAACCTATGTATGAAAAATGCAAAGAAAAATGTCTTTAAATTTGGCACTCTAGTTGGTTTTTTTTTATTCTATTTTCTAATGGAGTTTCTAGGAAGAAAGAACATAATATGGGATAACACTAGGTTGGTTTCTCATTAGATTTGTGATCATCTACATAGTCTAAGAGACTTTAGGGCACAAAACAATTCCCTAAATGCTTTATTTATAGTCTTTCAGAATGAAATTCATGAAAGAAATAAGATTCTAAGAAATTTGGTGAAGAAGTATGAGAAGGAGATAGCATTCCTTGTATCTATAGATGAATGCATCATTGAGGCCATAGAACCCAAAATTCAATGGACTAAACCTCTGGGATATGAAATTGAAGAGAAATTGGAAGAAAGGTACATTGAGATTATGTTGGCTAGTCCAAAACACCCCTCACTACCTAGGCTTGGTACATATGAGGAGAAATCTACTAAATTCATTTGGATGCTACAACACCTAAAATAATAAAGAAATTCAAAGCTTTGTTCCAAGACATAGCATACACCAGGGAATATATAGACTAGTTGAAGGAGGTCCTTGATAAAAGGAAAGGCAAATATACTAAACTACCCTCCAGACCCAGAAAATTAGGAAGACTATCCTCTAGTGCTACCCTAGCACCTATTTCCAGTTCTACCACCCTAGTGGTGCTAATGTTGAGAAAGGGAAAAGGAAAGAACAAAGTGTCCCTACATTTGTTGATGTTACTACCCCTATCGGTCCTAGTACAAAGGCATCTAAGAAGAAGTAAATACCTGCTACCGCAACATCTACTACTTTAGCAAGAAGAAGAAGAAGAGTGAAAGAAAAAGCTCATAGGAAAAGGAGTCTGAGTGATGTTGTTCAGGAAGAAATTGCACTTGGTTTAGAAGAGGAGCATCAGCTAAAAAGAAATAGAAGAGGTATTACCTCTATTGAAGAAGCCAAAACTAGTATTGTTGTTTCTATAGATGAAGAGTCGAAGGAAGAGGAGGATGGCTATCAAATACATGTGCATAGTAAGAAGAATGAAGAAGGCTCATCTAATCTTATGGAGAAAATTTATGGCTCTCCTCTAGCAAGTAATCATCCACCCTTGATTCTTGGAAACATATAGGATAACAAGAGTAACATAGATAAAATGATTTCAAAGATAACACCAAATTTATGTCGAAATACCCTTACAGGAAAAATCCCACCACACCAAGAGAAAGACACTTTGTATTATAGTGAGAAAAAGATTACATATGAAGTTACAATCCTCACTCTCTGATAGTTACCTCATAGCAATAGTTGATTTTTTCATGTACTCACTATTACAATGCTATTCCAGCATACATCGAATACAAAATCATCAACCCTTTTTTCAGATTGTTTGACTTCTTGTATAAAATGACTATTACAGGTCTTCATCCAATGACCAATTAGGGTGCATTAATTTCCATATGTCACTGACATGCTAAAATGATTCTAGATTAGATCCACCTGCAATCCTGCATCGAGCCACCCCCACAATAAATTTGTTGCAGAGAAATTACTAACTTCGGGCTCTGCCAACCACCAAAAATTGATCTCATATTAACTACATAATATATCACTTTTCACTGATCTATCTTTTGACAATAAATGTTGTTTTGCAACAATGGTGCAAAAACAACTAATGAAAAATCATCATGTGTCGCACTACTATTCATTCTACCACTTGACCGAGGAGTGATTGGTCAACTATCCCCATCATTCAAAATCCCTTCGCTATCACTAACCATTTCATCATATTTCAAGCTGACAATTAATCTGTTAACGCCAAATAGTGATCGCTAGCATTATCGGGTCCCACATGCCATGTGTCTACCGCTCGCACCCTCCACTTGGCTTACATGGAAGCTGCTAGAGCTCCTTCAAGGAATATCTAGCGACATCCGCTAGATTCCCAAGGGAACTCCCGAGGCATAGACAAGTGTCCATGGCCAGAGAACCCTTTGCATAAAGAAGCTCGGGGCCCACCTTCTCTTTGCTGCACACACCTCTTTGAAAAGATTCCATGTGTCATGCACACAGATAATTCTGCTCGATAGTAGCCATTGATGCAAATCATCGACACATCAACAAGGCATAGAATTGCCTCCCTTCGATGGGTGACCAATCTGCCAATAAAGCCAAAGCCAAAAAACATTCTGCCAACTCCATGCCCATCGGCCCATCACTGTGACAACCCTCGAATTTTTGCCTATCAAAAAGAGTCTCCATGACCAATGATCAAAATGACCAGAAGAGAACTCCGTGGTAAAGCAATAGAGACATAAACTTGTCAATCCTTTAACAAAGGTCCAAGCCAATAAATTGAGGCACATTTTCTAGCAAGATCCCACTTGATGAAGACTTACTAGCTTCCACCAGACTTTGAATTTATTGATGATCATAGGCCCCAAGGCGCATCAAACTTGCACACCATCTGAACTTGTTCATGCTCACTCGCTTTGTCAATGCATCAAAATATTCTTTAGATTATCCACCTTCTCTAAAGAAACCTTTCCATCCTCCACCATATCTCTCATGAAGTGATATTGCACATTGATATGTTTTGTCCTAGCATGAAAAGTTGGATTTTTCGCCAAAAAAATGGCACTTTGACTATCACATAGAATAGTAATCTTCTCTGCATCAAAATCAATATCAAAACACAAATGACTTAGCCAAACAACTTCTTTGTAGGCATGAGTTTCTGCTATGTATTCTGCCTTCATAGTGGACAGAGCGACTAAAGCCTATTGCTTACTCATCCAACTGATTGCACCACCATTTAACATGGAAGTATATCCACTTGTGGATCTTCATCTATCAATGTCCCCTGCCCAATCAGAGTCCACATATCCATGAATGTTGAGAGTTCTTTGTGATCCAACCAAATTTCCATGGTAACATAGAGCATATTCTGAGGTACCTCTCAGAGATCTAAACACTCTTTAAAACATACCAATGCGTCCTTCCTGGATTTTCCATAAATCGGCTGAGAACTCCCACTGCTTGGGCAATGTCTGGCCTTGTACAGACCATTGCATACATTAAACTTCTGACAAAACTTACATAAGGCACCCTAGTCATGTCCTCCATCTCTGTATCATATTTTGGACAATCTTCAACATATAGCTTCATTCCCTGCATAACTGGAACAACTAGTTGCTTGCAATCACTCATATCAAATCTCTCCAGAATAGTGTTGACATACTAACTCTGATTGACCCAAAGCTTTCTACCCTTTTTGTCCCTGGTTATCTCCATCCCTAGAATATACCTTGCTACACCCAAATCTTTCATTTCAAACTTTGCAGACAACTGAGATTTAAGATAAAAAATCATAGACTTACTATTTCCTATGAACAACATATCATCCACATATAGGGTAATAAATAGCACACAAAGATTTATAATACACATAATAATTAGATTTTGATCTCACAAATCCCATAGTCAACACAAAAGTGTCAAACTTTTGGTACCACATTCTAGGAGACTGCTTCAAACCATACAAAGATTTCTTTAATTTGCAGACCAAGCTTTCTTTACCTTTTTCAACAAAGTGCTCAGGCTGGGACATGCAAATTTCTTCTTCCAACTCTCCATGGAGAAATGTTGTTTTCACATCCATTTGTTTGATCTCTAAGTCATACGCGACTGCAAGTTACAACATACATCTGATATATGTTAGCTTAGCTACAGGGGAAAACATTTCTCCATAATCAATTCCCTCTACCTAGGAGTACCCCTTTGCAACCAAACTTGCTTTATGCTTCTCAACACTGCCCTCAAGACCAGTCTTCTTCTTAAATACCCATTTACAACCAACAAACTTTGTTCCTTTAGGAAAAGGTACCAAATCCTAGGTTTCATTATTTTTCAATGATTCCATTTCTTCATTCATGGCTTCCAACTAGGAATTTGCATTGGGAATATTAATTTCCTCTTTAATAGTCCTGGGCTCCTTAGTGCTTGTAATTAAATCATAGGCATAGTTCAAATCCAAAATGGAGAAACAATACCTATCAGGTTGTTTTTGATGTGTAGACCTTCTCACTAACTGAGGTTGTGGTTCTTCATCTTAAGAACTCTCAGAGCTACTAGAGGTCTCCTCAATTTTGGGTAAACCATGCAGTTCTCCTTTTTCTATAGTTTGGGTAATCTCAATTGCATCATTTTTCTTTTCTCTTTGATCTGTCTCTAGTTGTGGATTAGCTGCTGAAGGTTTTAGCTCATGAAATATTACACTTTTTATGTACAATACCTTCTTAGTAATGGGGTTCCAAAGCTTGTATCCCTTCACACCAATGCCATAGCTGATAAAGATACATTTAACAACCTTGTTCTCCATCTTAGATGCTTTCTCATTTAGCACATGTATATGCCTCACAGCCAAAGACACAAACATGTCTCAGAGAGGGTTTCTTACCAAACCATGCCTCCAAAGGTGTCTTATCAACAAGAATAGAGCAAGGAGAATGATTTAATAGGCAACATGTTGTATCCATGACCTCGGCCCAAAACTTCTGCTCTAGACTAGCACTGCTCAACATACTCCTTGACTTTTTCATCAACGTCCTGCTCAACCTTTCAGTAATTCCATTCTATTGTGGAGTATAAGGTGAAGTTTTATGGCTTTTAATCCCATGGTATTTACAGTATCTATCAAAATTTGAAGAACAAAACTCACCACCATTATCTGTCCTCAAACATTTGATTTTCCTTCTAGTCTGATTCTCTACCAAGTTTTTAGACTCTTTAAAATGACTGAACACTTCTGATTTACTTTTAAGAAAGTATATAAATGCCCTTCTCGAATAGTCATCAATAAAAGAAACATAATATCTAGACTTTGATAACGAAGGAACTTTCACTGGAACAAACACATCAGAATGAAGATAGTCCAATACACCAGAAGATTTATGAGAACTCAAGGAAAAATAAACACACTGTTGCTTTCCATAAATGTAGTATTCGCAGAAATCAAACTCAAGATTACAATCTACAAGCCCTTCAACAATATTTTTATTTTTCAAGGTTTTTAAACCTTTCTCACTTATGTGACCAAGTCTATGATTCCACAACATGGTCTTCTCAGTTGGGAGTTTCACCTCCATCGCATTTACACCTAGAGGAGCATCTTCATCTTCCTCTATAGGAACAACTTTGCTTGAATTTATATAGGCGTTGTTTCTTTGAACAAGACATGCATATAGCTTATACAGAGTCCTAGAATGTACACCCTTAGCCAACACCATAGCGCCTCTAGCCATATTACATCCTCTACTCAAGAAAGAAACTTACACACCAACATCATTCATCTTACTAACAAAAAGTAAGTTACGAGCTAGACCTGGTATGTGCAGTATGCCACCAATCCCTTTGATTCTACCCTCAGGGAACTATATCTTGAATCTACCTCGACCAAAAATCTATAATTTTCAATAACTTCACCAAGTACACCTTTCCACCATCATACTTCTCGTACTTAGTGAACCATTCTCTACGAGACATTATGCAAAAGGATGCACCCAAGTCAACCAACCAGACATCATCTGATACCTGAGTTGCCAAGGCTGCAATGAAGGAATCTACATCACTTTGAGAAGAGTCATTATCTAAAGCATTAATCTTCTTCTTCTTCTTCTTCTCCTTACAATCCTTTTAGATATGACCAGACTGCCAACAATTCCAACATTTCACCTTGGAATTTTTACCAGGAGACTTTGATCTCCCTACAAATTTAGATTTGGACTTCTTTTAATTCTTGCATTTTTCCTTCGATCTACCTCGAACAACAAGGGCCTCTTTGTCCATATAATAAGACTTCCTATGCATCTCTTCTGACAATAGTGAAGCAACCACATCTTCCATCTTTAAAGTAGTAGGCATACTTCCAATAGCCATCACGAGATGATCCCAAGTGTCAGGTAATGAACTTAACATAAGCATACAACGATCCTCCTCCTCTATCTTCACACCCACAAACACCAACTGAGCAACACTCATATTAAACGAGTTCAGATGGTCTACAATAGATGCACCTTCTTCCATCTTCAAGGAGTACAACTTCTTCCTCAGGAATAACTTTTTTACTAGAGACTTTCCTTGATAAATATCACCAAGCTTCTTCCATAACGAAGCTACAAACTTCTCCTCATGGATGTTCAGGAGTACAAAATCGGCTAGAAAAAGTCTTATTAGACCTCTCACTTTTCTATCTATGAGGTCCCATTCTTCTTGCTTCATACCTTGTGGCATAGTTCCAAACACTACTACTAAGAGGTCTCTATCCACTAATAGGTCTTCCACTTTGAGTTTCCACAACTCAAAGTTGCCAGCATTGAATTTATCAATATCAACTCTTCCTGATGTACTCACCATCTCAAACAGAACTAGGTTCTAACTTTGCAAGACTCCCACTTGAACAATATTAGCACAAAAAACTATCCCTACTAACAAGGATAACATAACTAGCCAGGCTTTGATACCACTTGAAAGGAAAAGCAACAATGCAAAAATTCTTTCCTAACACTAAAACCATAGAGGAGACGTGCAAAGACTAGTTTTAAAACATTAAAACACTTAAGATGAACACATACATGATAACAAGAGTAACAAAAATAAAATGATTTCAGAGATAACACCAGATTTATGTGGGAAAACCCTTACGGGAAAAAACCCACCACACCAAGAGAAAGACACTTTGTATTACAATAAGAAAAAGATTACATACAAAGTTACAGTCCTCACTCTCTGATAGTTAGCTCACAATATCACTTGATTTTTTCATGCACTCACTATTACAATGCTATTCTAGCATACATCAAATACAAACTCATCAACCCTTTTCTCAGTATTTTGCTTTTTTCAGCTTGTTCAACTTCTTGTATAAACCGACTATTACATGTCTTCATCCAACCACCAATTAGGGTGCATTAATTTCCATCCATCACCGACATGTAAAAATGATCCCAAATCAGATCCACCTACAATCCTGCATCGAACCACCCCCACAATAAATTTGTTGCAAAGAAATTACTAACGTCGAGCTCTACCAACCACCAAAAAATGATCTCATATTAACTGCATAATATATCACTTTTCACCGATCTAGCTTCTGGAAATAAATGTTGTTTTGCAACAATGGTGCAAAAATAACCAGTGATTAATCACCACATGTCGCACTGCTATTCATTTTTTTGCTTGACCAAGGAGTGATCGGTCAACTATCCCCGTGATCTAAAATCCCTTCGCTATCACTAACCATTTAATCGCATTCTAGGCTGGCAATTAATCTGCTAACACCAAACACCGACTGCTAGCATTATCGAGTCCCACATGCCATGTGTCTACCACTTGTGCCCTCCGCTTGGCTTATGTGGAAGACGTTGGAGCTCCTTTGGGGAATCTCTAGTGGCATCCGCTAGATTCCATAGGGAACTCCTGAGGCACAAACAACTGTCCATGGCCGGATAGCCCTTCGCATAAAGTATCTCAGGGCCCACCTTATGTTCATTGTGCTCACCTCTTTCACAAGCCACCACACGTCATGCGCATAGGAAATTCCTCTTGATGAAAATGTTTTCAATTGTACCTACTTTAGGATGCCATGGAACATGACCAGCACCATTGGATGAAGCCAATATCAGTCGTTGATGCAGAGCATCGGTACATTGGAAAGGCATAGCATTTCCTCCCACCGATGGGCAACCGATCCACCAATAATTCCAAAGCCAACAAACATTTTGCCAACTCCATGCCTGTCGGCCCATTGTTGTGACAACCCTCGAAGTTTCACTGATCAGACAGAGTCTCTGCGACCAATGATAAAAATGACCAAAAGAGAACTCTATGGTAAAGTGATAGAGACATAAACTCATCAAGCCTTTAACAAAGGTCTGAGCCAGTAAATTAAGGCACATTTTCCAACACTTATGTCAACTATTGAATTATATGATGAGGCTAATGATGAAGGGAAAGAAACCATTATAAATTTTTTTTCTCACTACATGGTTATTTGTAACATAAACATGGACACCATATAGTGAAAATTTACTGAAAAATATGTAAAAAGAGTTGGTACTTAGAAGGAAAGAGGCTTTAAATGTCAAAGAAAATATGAGAAGTGAAGCCCTAAAACCTATTAGTTCAACTTGTTCAGAGATAGAAGATGAAAATCTATTGAAAGAATGTCCTACATTGTTTAGATTCAAGAAGAGAGCCAACATTTAAATGACTAAGGAAGATGAATATGTTGAAAAAGTAAGACAAGAAACTCAATATGTGATCAAGAAATTAGCAAGGAGCTATGGGAAAAGAACCAAATCTTAGTCTCACACTGCTCAGACTCAAGAACATGCTACTGTTGTAGAATTTTTTGGATAACCCAGTTTTGGTGACTATTTATGAGGCACTTGGTTCTCTAGAAAGCCCTATCCCTTAGACGGACATAGAAGAAATGACAAGTAAGAGGTCTAATGACCATCATAAAGATCAATTCATTGAGAAGAGAGAAGAACATAAAGAATCCACCAAGAATAGGGAAGACAAAAACAAAGATGAAAGTGAAGGAACTAGAGATAAAAAGAAAAATAATGACAAAGATGATGAGGACAAAAGGGAGAAAGAAAACCAAGATAAATCCTCTCAAAAGTCATCTAGAGAAGAAAATGAAAAAAGAAGAAGAAAAAGAAAAGGAAAAATAAAATAAGAAAGAGGAAGATAAGAAAGTCATTACAAATGAAGGTGAAATTTTCAAAGGCCCTAAACCATCAAAGCCATTCGGAGAGTCATCCAGAAGTACTCTTAAAGGTCCTCTTTCAAGAAAAGTTGTAATCTAGCCTATGCTTCCACCTCAACTAGTCAAGCTACCATCTCACCCAAGTTATGTGGATTTGACAAAGATTACACCTATTGATAGAATATGGCTAAGTGACACTTTTCTCGGCTCTATCACACAGGAGGCTATAGAGTAATATCAAAAAGGAAATGATTTGATAGATGAAGCTATCAAAGCTCTACAAGAGACAATGCCCATTTTTACTTTAGATGTCTCTTTAGCTCTGATTCAAAATTTGAGTCTTATTGTTGATTCTATTAAAGAGTACACATCTAATCTTAAGATGCAGACTACAAGTGTATAGTTGCACGTGACAAGCCTTTGAAAAATTTGAAAGAGGTAAGATAATGTGATGAGGAATCCCAAATTCCATTTGTTTACTACATGAAATGGCATAAAGCCACTCAAGGTATCAAGGATCTAATGGACTCAATTGAGTCTCAACTTGCTGATATCTCCAAAGATTATAAGATTGCTAGTGATAGAAACTATGTTAGGTGGGTTTCTATTGCAGATCTTCAAAATAAGTTTTTCATCCTACAAAGGTAGAAAGAAGAGGCCATGAGGTAGTATGCCCATCTTGGAGATTTGGTTATGTCCAGACATGTTATTGTATCAAATTATCTGCTAGAAGTCGAAAAACTTGAGAAAATGAACATTGATACATCCACTTCAAAACAAGGAGAATAATTCTTGGTAGAAATAAAATCTAGGATGATGGAAAGCCTACTTGGGAAGTGATTATCAATGAGTTACAAGTACCCCCAATTCCTGATTTGAAGTTTTTTTCCCCAATCCTTTGTCCTTGATGTGAAAGGGGGAGAAGAGGAGACAAGTTATGTCTGTTTTTGTACATATGTTAGGGGAAGTTGAGCATAATGTTTGTTTGGCACATGTTTCCATCAATGACAAAGTGGGAGATTGTTGGAAGAATGAAGGTTCCCTCCAGGTTTGTTCTCATTCATGCCAACATTGTTTGGTATCTGACTAAGTAAATTATGTGTCCATGCTGGTCCAATATTTTGGTCTAGAAATCTTCTTAGCAAAAGGGAATTCTATGAGTTTTTGATATGTTGCTCAAGAATGTCAGCTATAGGTATAAACATGTTCTTAGTGTGCTAGTGTGATTTAGTTGAGCTATCCAAGTAACAAAAGGTTGGTAATCTTTTGGTCAACAAGGTTTATATTTTGTGTGTTCCTCTTTAGGTCTGCGTTGACCTAACATTTGGATAACACATTTATTTTTGTGCACCAAAATGAATTTTATTATTATGCCGACCTAATTGATAAAGGAAGTTATGGTTGTGTACATATGCATGATCTATAAAATAATATGTGTGTGGAGAGATGTGTGTGTATGGTATGTGAATTTTGTGACAAGAATAATTATGTGAAGTTACTAATAGTGTTTGTACACTGGCAACTAGAGTAGAAGTTTGATATTTCTAGAGCATAACCAAAATTATTTTCAACACTTTGTAGGTGCACTTCTCCAGTTCATTTTGATAGTCAACAATGCCTTTTGTATCTTGGAAATAAGCCACATTTTTTATTCAGGGTATGAGCCTTTCAAGGATAGTCGGTCCTAGCAATGAGCCTTGTAATATCTTATAACCAAATATAATATATTGTGAGCTAACCCTCATCGTGGTTTTTTCCCACTTTGGATTTTCCACGTAAAAATATTTTTGTCGATATGTTATGATCTCTTTTATGTCTTGGTTCACTGTTGCAATTAGATGTGGATTGATAATTGGATGGTTAATGATTGGTTTTGCTAGTAGAATACTGATTCACCCCCCCTCTCAGTATTCAGTGTATTCAACATATCACACATCTTGATCTCTCTTACTAATATAAATTTTATCATTATCACCTAATTCCCCTATTTAATTAAATAATATCAATTATTTAGTTCAATTCACCCTATTCTCATATTAATTGAATAACTAAAGTTATTTGGTTAATTCATCATTTTCATGCTAATATTCCTCTCATTTGAAAAACTAATGCAAATTATTTAATTAAATTCCAATTACTTTTTATTAAATAATTCCTAATTATTTAATTAAAGGTCCTAATTCTCTCTAGTTGCACAATCAAATGATTTTTTAAATTGTTTAATTAGCTAAATTATTTCCAATCCTCCCTTGGAATATTCCCTTTTCAAATTCAAATATTTCCCTCCAAATGGAAATATGTCTCACATGGCTTCCTAAAATAAAGGAATATTGTTGGACCCCTCAAGTAATTTGAGCCCTTGATTAAGATCATTGATCCATGCCTCATGGATTATCAAACTTTTATATATTCCTTGATTTGTGTCTTCCTCTCTCATTTAATTTTATCCCTTGATCACCATTTTCAATCCTCACTGTTGATCAATATCTCTCAAATCTACCAAGCCTATTTCATAATAATTCATCCACAAGCTTTGAGAAAAGTTACTCTCTTAAATTGATTCTCCAATTTGATCAATTTGAGAGGATTTTGTGATTCATTATTATCATTTCTTCATCAATTTACTTTGCAACATCTTGGATAATACATAAACTAAGCCCTCCACATCATATCCACTCATTATGCATCAATCCATAATGGGATTGAGAGGTTTGCATAATATATTAGATTTAATTTTCTTTAATTCTAATTTCTTTGCTTTGATTTGAATCTCTATTGTGTTAAATTGAATTTCATTCAGAATTGTTTAGTTAATTGATCATTTTCTTAGTTATTTTAGTTCAATTGATGTTATTTGATTAGTCAATTTTATACATTCACAGTATCTTTCTTAACCCAAATAAATATATGTTCAGGGTTATTGAAGGAAAATTATTAGGGCATATAGTGTCCCATATGGATCCAAATTGATCCACATGTTTGGGGTTACTAAAGGAAAAATTATAGGGAATAATTTATCTAGAAAGGCTTACCAAAATTAATTAAATTACTCAACCTAAAAATATGAATGTTATTCAATCATTTTCTGGAAGAATCAACATCTTAAGGTGGTTGGTCCCTAACTTTGTTGAAAAAAATGAAATATAAAATGTGTTGAAGAAAGGAAAATTAATTGCATGGTAGATTGAGCTAACAAAATCCTTTCGAGGTATAAAATAGGAAATCAAATAGGACCTTATTTTAGCCTCATCAATTTAAAAAAAAAATATCAAATTTTGTACTTCCTTTCATATTATTATTGATCTTATATTAAAAAAGAATCAAGATGGGTATGAATAACCCATCTCATTTTTTAGCAATTTGTTGTGCCTATAGCACACATGCCCATTTGGAATGGGGACCCTCTCTTTTCGCTTGTGTCGGGTCACTTGTTGTCGTTGCCTCATTTTTCATGCTCCCTATTTTTGAGTCCTAAGTGGTCAAGGAACCCTAGAAGAATCATCTTGAGTTGACCATATTTTTCTACCCTCAAATTTTCAAAGGCTTAGGTCGTCACTAGATGTCCTTGGTTGTTTTCCTACACATCTTAAACTGGTATCCTCCAGTCGGTGTGGGTCCACCCATGTGGGCCACTGTTTGTGGGTTTCCCTCCTACCATCAACATTCTGAATAGCTATCTCATGACGTCCTCCCACCTCACGGGACCCGTAGTCCAATTTTCCCTTTCTTGCCAATAGTCATTTCAAATGGCTAACTCCCGACTGCCATCCGCTAAGCAGAATCTATTGTTCCCGCCACCATTTTTAAAATGATTGTTCAACAACCTTTGATGTCATCGTATGAGCATTCAATGAGGGCATTAAATGCCACATTTTCTATAAATACCTAGGCCTGACCTATCATTTTCACAAAATTCCTTTGCATAAAGACGTATTAGAGCTTCCAGCCCTCACCTCTATCACACACGCAGCCTCCCTCTACCGATTCATCATCATCCAGTGCGAGATCTTGAGGTAGGTTTTTTGTTGCACTTCATCGTGTGTCTTTTTCCTAAAAATTGAAAATTCTTAAGTGACCCTTGCTAAAAATGATAAAATTGGACAAATGAACAACCTCCCTGCAAAACCAACATATAAAAAACATGAAATATCCTCCAAAATAATGATTTGGTTGCATCTAGAATCTGATGCCCTCATCGTTATTCTTGGGAACAACATTCATGCCCTTCAAGCTGACATCCCTCCCTTTGTCATCTGTTTCCCTAAAAAATGATTAAATTTTGAAAATAGTAGTCACTCTCATCAAGCCTGCATCCGTGGGATGCCCTTCCCTCTCGGCTATTGCTAACCTTAAGATTTCACAAGTTCAAAAGATGGCCCTTCGACCCTCTTGGGCCTGCAATCATGGACCTACATCCATGGGTAGTCATTTCTTCCCTGTCATTTGTAATGACCATTTGATGTCATCCTCTCATCAACTGAGTCCCACACTCTCGATTGTCGATTGTGTGACTGAGCATAACCTAAGTCCTGAACAATGTAGACTAAGCCCTGCAAACCTCTATCTGTGAGACTCCGTAGAAGTTTTTCCATTCCAATTGGCCTTTGATCTCCATCCTTTCACCTCTTTAAACCCGACCTTTTGTCCACCCCTCTATTCCCAAAAATTTTGAGTTTAATGGAGGTCATCATTTACTCTTGTGGATTACAACCCGCAGGGAGCTGTTGCTTCCCGGCCGTCTCCAAGAGGCCAATCATTCACTGCCTCCCATTGGTCAAAACCCAACATCTTGACTGCCTTATAACCTTTGGAACACCTAAGTATTGGCATAGTGTAGGTTGAGTCATGTGGATTTCCATCCATGAACTTCCACTCGGGCTCCGCCATTCCAAACGACCTTCACATAACATCCTTCTACCCGCCAAACTCCACACTCGTCACTATCATCTGAGCCCGCAACCAAAGTGACTTCAATATGTACCTCCCATGTCAGACTTCTATCCCATCGACATTGTTCTGAATGACCAACACCTGACATGCTTCCGCACCCTCCGTCTTGCACCCTCAGAGCCCAAGCGCAAAGTGATTGTCATCCTTTGATCCCATAGGTCTCACATTATGGGATTACCTCTATAGGATGTCACCTTGCCAATACCATCTTAATGATAGAGCCTCAAAAATAGTTGCTAGTGTAAGGAAACCCACACCCCTAGGCCCGCATTGCCCAATTTATTGCAAACGAAAGATGAAGGATGATTTTCAAAGGATTGTGTGATCTTTAAGCATGAATTATTTGATCTAACCACTATTTTACAAGATTTTTGTGAATGTTCCTCGTATTTTATGCTTGAATCATTTACTACTCCTTTGATTGCAAGATATATGGAACCAGCTGTCGAGTCCTTGGGTGTGGCCATGGAGAAATACAAAGGGAAGAAGATAGCCAAAGAAACTAGATGCAAAGAGGACAAGGAGAAAATGAGATACAAGTTCCAATGGGAACCCCTCAATTCAAAGGTCACCACAGACTCAAAGGAGATCTCAAACACCAATCTGGGAAACATAGACATTGAAGAATTTAAACAAAGGGTTAAACTCAACCCTATAATAGAAAGTGCAAGCAGAATCAAAGGCAATGGATTGGCCAAGGCTATCAGATTCCCACTGGATCTCATATCCCCTAAACTTGTGATGGCCTGCATGGAGGCATATCAAGAGGATACCAAAAGAATAGTGGATAGGTATGGAAACATATTGGCTGACCTATCTGCCAAGTCAATAGGGAGGACCTTTCACATCCCTACCTTTAGTGATATGGAAGAGAAAACCAAGGATTATGGTAAGCAGATGTGGGACACTGACCCCCTCAAATACAAGAAACTAATCAATCAATACTGGCTGAAGGAAAAGAGGGGTAGCGCTAATAAAGTTCCCTCAGAGCTCTTCCAAAGTGACTTTTACAAATATTACCATGAATTGGTAACTCTCTTGAGTAGAGCTATGGGCCTCCCAACTATAGCTTTCTTCTAGGACTGGATGTTCTACTTTATAGAAGAGATCATCTGAGGTGACACCAAATTCTACTGGGCTAGAATGATCAACAACTACTTACATGAGCAATTTGTGGCAGTGAAGAAAACCTCATGGTTATACATGACATCATACCTAGTCTACTTGCTTGCTGACCATGCCCAATATAGGGGATTGTTTGTGGCACCGAACCTAACTCCAAAGAGGGAGCTAAAGGTGTATGGCAATTACCCTCAACTCCAATACAAAAATTTCAAGAAGGATTACTGTAGATTGAACAATGCCTTCATAGGACATATCATCAGAATGCTTGGGGGTGACCCTGAAAGAAGAATCTCACATAGTGCTAATGCCTTCATTCCCTGGTTCAATTTTTTGTTTATACAATTTCCAAAGTTCACCTACATCCGAGCTAAGGGTTTCTCTGACAAACCATATAAGCTGCCCCCATACCCAAATGAATGGATAATATTGCTTGAATTGTCTTGGTAGCTGTAGTGAGCACACACTCTCCTAAGAGACAATAATAGAGAAAGGATTCCTATCCCCTCTCCTTTGTCCAATGAATGTATGAGCTCCACACATCCCAATGTGAAAAATATTCAGAGGAGCTGAATGAATATAATCTAAAGTTCCACACTGCTCGGCCATAAATGGATAAATATGGAAAGCTCAAGAAAATGGTCAGACTTGAATATTCCCCCTAAATAATGTCAAATACTTTTGATCCAATTAAAAAAATTATAAGGAGGTTTGTATGCAACAATACATGTGCATGATGGCATACTTCATGAAGGTGGTAAAATTGTTCCCTATGCTAGAGAAAGTGGTTGAAGAAGAAAGCATGGTAGTGAATCCAAGGTATGATGTTCTTTCCAACCTTCCATTTCATTAATTGACTAGAATGAAGAGGAGTTCAATGAACTCAAAATTATAACAAAGCCTCTCGAGGAAAGAATAAGATAATGGATTGATGGCAATATTGCTCAATTAAAACTGCAAGGAGTGACCCTACATACAGGGAACTCAAAGAGACAATGAAAGGTGAAACTGACATCACCTCTATTGATGCTACCCCAATAGGTAAGACTGTGGCATCTCCCCCCAATACATGGTCTAAGAAGAGAAAGGAAGCAACTACTAAGCATCAACCTAAATCTAAAGAGTCTTTGGGGAAAGCTTCCGAAGTTGAAACTTCCAAGAAATCAAAGAGATCGGGTAGATTCACAAGGAGGCCCACTATTCAGGAGGACCCGATCGAAGAGGGAGAAGAAAAACCAAAGTCTCCACTTGCAATGCTTGTTGTCCTTATCACAAAAGTTTCTACCACTATTAATCCTCTGCTTGTTTCACAAGAAGTGGTTGCCACATGTCCACCCAGTGGACATATCAGTCCACCCATGGTGGACATATCAGTCTAGGTTACCTCTACTTCTATTGTGGCTCAAGTCATAGCTATTGATTCCTCATCTGCCACCACTTCCCCACACTCTACCTCATCTATATCTCCCTCATTTTCTCTCTCACTTGCCACTATGACAACAATGATGCCCACTCTCATCCTCCCAAAATATTTTACCAAATACATGTAGAATATGCCCTTAGAGATTTATGGAATGTTTGCTAACCCTACAGTGCAAGCCGCCCTAGCTCATGCTATAACTAGACTTCTTGTCCCTCCTCCTCCTATTGAGCCTCCTACAATGGAGGCAACAATGATTTTTTTTGAGGAATTGGATAGGAAACAAAAGGAGGCAAGCAAGAAAATAGAAGAAGTAGATGACTACCATGAGCATCTCCCATACTGACATCTTGTAATTGATGAAGTCATCAATGAAGAGAAGGAAGCACAATCCTCCAAGGAAGATGGCGAGAAGAAAAAGTATAATGTGAAGACTCTTGATGTTGATCTCGAGGAAGATTTGGATCGAAAACTCAAGGATGTTGAAGAGGAGGATGAAAAACTGCTTGCCATTGAAGAGAAAGGTATTGATGCAAACATAGAGGAAACTGAACCTCCAATAGGGGATAAAGATCAAATCCCCAAGCATGATGAAGAGATGCCTCCTTCAGAGGAGCAATAAGAGGGAGAGAAAGAAAATAAAGAAGAAGACAAGCCTGAAGAAGAGGTAGAGATAAGAAGAAGCCCAAAAATGGAACGTCATGAAGAACATGTGTGTGACCAAGAAGAAGAAGAGAGAACTTTTAAAAAGGAGGAAAACCCCAAAGAGCATGTAGCTAGGAAAGTAATAGTATTTAATTAGGATTTAGATGAAGAAGAAGGGGAAAAGCTAGAGTAGGAAACTTCGGGTGGAAAAAAATGCAAATCCAACACACCCATGAGGAAGAAGGTGATCATGAATCACCAAAAGGGAAAGATCAGATGCCCGAATGGCTTGAAAATAAGCTGGAGAAGAAGACCCTGACCCTAGCAGATCCAAAGGCAAGGTTGGATGTCATCTTGGCTCGAGCCCAAATTAGAATGAAGAAGAAAAATAAACCAATGGTAAAATCTCTTTTGACAATGGATGCATCCGGATCAAGAACAATACAAATTTCCGGCCTAGGGATGGGTGAGGAAGGGGTTAGCTAAATTTTTTCTACTACTGACTTGGGGATAGTGAAAAGAGAAAAAAAATTGACCATCTTTAGGGGTTCTTCACCACCATTGTGCATCAAATGAAAAAATTTAAGACCTCCAAAGAGGAGCTAAAGGCATAGGTGGAGGATCTAATAACTTATATTCAACAATGGTCTTCAACTAAGGAGATCCCCACCATGTCATTGGCTACCCCACTATTGCTATCAGAAGAACATATCAGTACATTAGAAAAGAGAAATATTTGGACCAAGGCTACTAAGAAGATTTTCCAAGGCTTTGTGGAACTGTATAGGATTACTTATCCAAATATTGAAGCCATCATTAAGATTCCTAATAAATTGTGTCAAAAGGAGATGGGTCCAGATAAGGTTGATCAGTGATTCGTAAAGACCTAGTAAATGAGCTTAGATCATCGAAAGGAGGTCTTGGAGCAAGTGTTCCATAAGGTAGGGCTTGATTTGGCATGGGCTAAGGAACATAGGGTAGATGTTGAGGACTACCTCAAGCTAATGATAGACTATAAGTTATCGACCCTCAAGCTCGATGTAGGAAAGATCAGGCCATATTTCCATAAGAAGATGGAAATCAGATAGCGAGTGTATTAACAATAGACTTTATGGAATTCACTACCAATGCCTATGTTCAATCTGAGTAAGTGATCAAAGCTATGCCCAAGTGCATGGAAAATTGGGAACAAATCACAAGTCGATCAAAGAAGTTAACATTTCAGGCGATCCAATCTGACATATTGGATTGGGACAAGCTCAAGGCATTGATCGTCAAATTTTTGGAGTATGCCAAATTACAAAAGGAGGCTAGAAAGCCTATCATAGATGATGAGTTCCTCACAATGTAGTCACAACAAACATAAATCTGCTAGAGGAAAAAAGAGCTACAGTGTTGCCACAAGAAGACAAAATAGGCAAAAGACAAAATATAATTTTAAATTTCTATATATTTGGCGGTAGGTGAAACCCTAATGTAAAATGAATCTGCACCACACAATGAAATTAAATCTTGTCCATTAATTCCACTTTTGGAAAACTATAAATTTGGGTGTCTCCTCTCATTTTCAAGAGAGAGTTGAGTTGTTGTACAAACATGCTACTAGAATGTTAATAGAAATTCATTGATTTGTTGGATTCTTGAGTTCCAACTTCATCTTGCATGATTCTTCTTCTATTATTTAGTGAGTTTGTGTAGATTTACTTTGTTGTTCTATGTTTCTGTGTTTCAGTTTTCTTTAGTATATTAGTTAGATGCTTCTCATTGATGCTCGATATTGCTATGGTGTTGACCTCTTCTTAGTTCATACTTTTTTCTGCATATTGATGATATATAGTTGTGCAAATTTAGTCTAATCTTTATATTATTGTTGCACTTAAATCTCATCTCTTTATTCATGTTCATGGTGAATGAAAAGCTGAAATCTATAGACCTTAGAAGATTGCACTAGTTTAATGATACTGTAGACTTTCTTGGTTAAGTGAAACTCAGTCTTGGGAAGGTTGGCCCATTGTAGCAACCTCCATTGTCATTTTTCATTGCTAGTTTTAGATGTAGGAACCTCTTCACTTCCCTTTCCTCTTTCTTTTTTTTTTAATAGTGACTTTGAACAAGGTTCATTGCACATTCTAAATCCAAATCCGAAGCTAAAATAGGAGTTTTAGACTGATGTTTGATCCTACAACAATTGTGTAGTAAACTTCCCATCTTAACACTCCATTAATTGAACCAATTCCTCCAAACTTAACTCACATAAGTCTTCCCTGTGATTACCAATAAGTTCACATTTAAAACAACTAAGATATTCCAAACAAGTCATGACCTGACACCTGAGAGACCTTGGGGTGATTTTCAGCAACTTGTTGTTGGAGATTTCCTTTCAAGAGAGGTGATGCACCTATGCATTACCTGTGTTGAGAAAGTGCTAAAACACCCATCAATAGAACTAGTGCTAGAAGGAGGGTCATGATTCATGTTAATTCAGATCAATTCAGTTCATTCTCCCTTGAAATATTTTACAAAGTCCTAAGATCAACATCAAACAAAGGGGAATTTCAAGAGCTACCACCTCCTACCAGAGCTAGAAGAGCTAGAAGAGGTGAAGCATCCAACATCAGCCAACCCAACCAGCCCACTTCACCTTCATCCTCATCCTCTCCTTCAACCTATTTTCCTTCACCTTCTACTTCACCTTTGGCATCACATCTCTCCTCTCAAGTGTTCCAAATAGCCTTCCAAGTTTTTGCCTCCCACAGCCTAGGCACTGCCTTCTAGCCCATTGCACCCCACTTCTTGGGTGTTGTCCCATTAGTTGCTGCCCCCCCACTGCAAACTCAAGTAAATTTGGTGTAGCCTCATCCAATTCTGCCTCCCATGGCATGGCTAGGAAAAAATCCATCTCCCTTGTCCTTAAACATCTACCATGATATGCCAAAGAACCCGAAGGGATTTTGTACAGAGTTTAACCCTCAAGATCCGCAAAGAACAACAAAAGAACACTTAAAGATATTTCAAACAACCTTAAAGGATATGAAAATCATACACAAGGATGTGGCATGTAGAATTTTCCCTTATTCCTTGGGAGAGGAGGCCTTTTATTGGTACACCCACTTGCTGAAAGGATCCATTAACATATGGGACCGTCTAAAGGATACTTTCTTACAAAATTTTAAGATCTAGGTCAGTTCCTCAGAGCTATACGAACAACTCATGTCAATTCTAAGGGAAATTAACAAGTCGATTAACTCTTTCAATGAAAGGTTCCATAGAGCCTACATGAGACTACAAATGCCCTATTTGGTTGATGATGCTTCCACCTACTTGGTGTACTATGCATCCCTAGACAACCTCACTTCTGCTTTGGTGAAAAGGATGACCCCACCACTCAAAAAATTGATGGAGGTCTATGTAGAAGCAGTTAACGCAAGTACATATTTGGGACAACACATTGTTGGTCCGTTATTGTTGTTGGGGATAGTTTCCCATCCATATCAAGTCCAAGGGATTACCCAGGATTTGGCAAAACATACATCCCTAATGAATCCAATTTTGCAACTCATGATGGTGCCTCTTGTGCCTCAATTCTTGTAGCCCTAGCAGTAGAAAGTTCATTCTTAGTAATCCCAAGTGTTGGTGTACCTTCAAAATTTTGAATTCTCACTCGCCCATCAAAATCAGCTAGCGGTGCAGCTGGTTTTCCTTCAGAATTTAGCTTCATAGACAAACAAGGTAGAAAAGGACTGGATCAATTAGTTGACAAATATGATCAAGAAGATATCAACTGAGATGACACACTTAAGGCACTAGAAAAACCAACTACAAGCATCTCAATGAAGCATCTAGGCCAACCTCAACCATGATAATTGGGATAGTCTTGACAACCATGATACTGGTGCTCCTTCTAGATAGAACTACTAGAGAAATCAGAATTTAGGACAAACCTTTGACAAAAGGCCTTCCCAAAGACAAAATCAAACATGGAACACAATGCCAAACAATGGTTGTGTTCCCACACCTCTTGACCAGCCCAAAAATAATGACAAGACCACAAGCAAGGTATATCTAGCTGAGGTTGCCTTGTCCGGTTGGTTCTGCATCCATAAGATGAGTCAACATTCTGAACTAGATTGTCTTGAATTTCAAACAACCCCCAAGATTTTCCAAATAGAGGTCTAGAATGCTATTGAAAACTCAAGGTGTAGAGACATCATTTTATCTAAACCATATGATTCCTTAGTGGTAGTGGTGAACTAGGCCCATTTCTCGAAGGTCGAGAGCAATGTGCCTAAGAAGGAGATTGTTGCTACCTCAAGCAACGAAAAGGTAGATGAGGTAAGTACCAAAATTCCTTTGGCTCGGCACTTCAATTCAATAGATAATGGTCTGGTATTCGGTAGATTATGGTCTGGTAGATGAGGAAGATTCAAGAGAAGATGAAATCCAAATGATTCACCGAAGGACTACCTCGTATGATCTAAGGAATAGGAAGGTGGGTGGTCAAGTAGGTGGCCCTTTCACCACCTCTACCGTGCCTAATAACTTTAGCACCCCTCCTGAACCAAATGCTAGCAACAACCTAGGCTACCCTCATGTACCTACATGGTACTTTAATAGAAATAGGCAACAAGGTCAAAACCAAAACCAACCCACTAGCTCTTCCTAGAATTCCCCTTTCAAAGTTGAAATTGAACAAATGAGGGAATATGTAGCCGAGGAATTCAAAAAGGTTAAGAAAATTTTGTCTACCTTTGATTTGCTCAAATTTCTTGTGGTTAGGAATGCCTTAATATTCAAAATAATCAATGGGACTCCTTCACCCAAGTCAACCCATGAAACACCTAACAAAAGGGTCTCCTTTGATGATTCACAAAATGAGCCTGTCATTTGACAGGTGTTCAATAAGAAAGTAGACCCGCCTTCAAACCAGCAAGCAAACAAATAGCTTGCCAAGGAACCTGATCAAGCCCAAACCCAAAACAAAGGCAATGATAAATAAAAAGATCAGGTGGCTCAAGTGGACATCTCTGGGGGACTATTTCAAGGAAAACTAGAAAACCCTCCCTTCCTGACAGCCATTAGAATTTTTAGGAAGATTCTTCACAATGGTTTGCTTGATTCAAGAGCCTCCACTAATATCATTCCCTTGTCAGTATGCAAAGCATTTGGAATATTTATGACTCCTTCTCTACACAAGGTGACATAATTGGATAAAACTAGAATCAACATAGTTGGAAAAATTAATAGAATACCCATATAAATTACTGTTGATCCAAGGATACAACAGATGATTGACATTCAGGTTGTTGATATCCCGAGCACCTACAGTATCATCCTGGGCAAGGATTTCACACGGGCATTGAATGGATATGCTACCACAGACTATTCTCACCTATAGCTGCCATGGAAAGGGTTGCCAAATTGGAACCGTATAGATCGGGAATCGTGCATGAAATTCATGATTATAGAATACACTAATACGAAAGAAATGTTGTTTTCTGAAATAGAGCTAGGGAATTACTTCCCTATGGTGTATCTAGATGAATAGGAATTCTATGAAGAAGATGTAACTGAGGAGGTCCTCCTTGTATTGTGCAGTCTGCTTGTCAACTTGACCCACACGCCCCAAAGCACAAAGATGTTGATTGAGTCAGATGACGAAGATTCCTATGAAGATGACAACCTTGGATTGATAGAAGGATTCAAAGATTTTATGAAAAAGTGTGTACAAGATCAACTCAGTTTGGGGACAAAAATGAATTTTAGGAACTCTTGTTGCCTAGTTGGTGTAGGGTACACAAAGCTGCCCACTCTAAATTTGAATGTTGTATGTGCCAAACAAAAATTGAGCACATTAAAACACAAGTCACCTCTAAAAGGGAGGCTCAACAAGTATGACTAGATCAAGGCCACACTGAAACTACACCACCTCCTAAAGTTGTTGAAGTAAGGACATTATTAGAAGCACAAATCAAGTCTATTGATTCTGGGATCCAGGATTCTTCCAAATTCTAGACACTGTGCTTCGATGGATCCAAGTCCAAGCAAGGGGCTGAAGTTGGCTTCAAATTGATCAGCCTAATGGGTAAGCCATATTTTTCTTTCCACATAATTCAATTTTATTGCACGAACAATGTTGTAGAATATGAGGTGTTAGTCCTTGGCCTCCTAATGGCATTAAGGATAAAGGTCAAAATGTTACAAGTCTTTGGTTACTAAGAGTTAGTCATGAAACAAGTAAGAAAACTCTACTCTTGCTATGATCGAAGACTAACCAACTATAGGCATAGGTTATGGGATCTATTAGAGAGTCTAGATGCATTTAAATTTCAATTGATCCCACACTCTCAAAATTATTATTGTAATGCCTTAGCCCAGGTGGCCAGTACCTTGTAGCCCCTATCATTTTTTGGTCTCAAGAGATTCACTATTGAGCTCACATCTATCCCATTTGTGCTAGACAATGTGGCTAATTTCTAAGTGTTTAATGATGATAAGAAGATCTTGGATTTAAGCACCAACTTTGATGTGTTTGCAGCCCAAATAATTGATGAGGCTAAGCTAGATATAGAAGGGATCATCAACCTCAAGACCAACACCATTCCTAGAGGAATTTTCCAGTTGGAGCAGATATTTAACTTAGATTAGATCAAGGATCAGGATTAGTAGGCAAAGAAAGACTCCATCAACAATCAGTGTGACACCCATAATTTGGGAACAACCAAGGAAGCTAAGAATGTATTCATTGGTAAGGTGTGCACACTAGAATAAATAAAAGGTTTCATTGATGCTTTACAGAAATATCATGATGTAGTTTCTTCGAGTTACGAGGATTTGAAGACATATGACACATCAATCATCACACACACTATTCCTCTTAGGCCAAATGTGAGACCATTTCAACGACAACACCTCTTCGATGCATTGTTGGAACCAATTATTTATAAAGAAGTACAAAAATTTTTGTCCACCAAAATCATATTTCCAGTCTGACACTCCACATGGGTGATAAATTTGGTTCCGGTTAAGAAGAGGAATGGTGAAATTAGGTTGTGTTCATTTCTGCAATTTGAAAAGAGATTTAGAAAGGACAAGTATCATGTGCCTTCACTAGATGAGGTATTGTAGATTTCTTAATGGCTCTCAAATGATGTCCTTCCTGGATGGGTATTATGGATACAATCAAGTAATGGTGTAGTATGAGGATAGGCATAAAATGACATTCACCACTAAGTGGGGAACCTTTGCATACAAAAGGATGCCTTTCGAATTGATCAACGTAGGTGCCACCTTCTAGCGTGCGATGGAAATCACCTTCAAGGACATAATTGGCAAGTGCATAATCATTTATATGGATGATGTTACAGTATTTTCAAAGATTAGGGGAGATCATGTCTTCGATTTATGTAAGGTCTTCCAGAAATGCAAAGAATTTGGCATTTCCTTAAATCCAAAGAAATGCATCTTTAGGGTGACCGAGGGAAAGTTGTTGGGACATGTCCTCTTGGAGAAAGGAATTTCCATAGACCCTAAACATATCCAAGCTATAATGAAGATTCAATTGTCAGGCAACAAGAAGGAGCTAAAATATTTCTTTGGAAAGATAAATTTTGTTAGGAAATTCATCACAGGATTTGCTAATATAGTTAAGCCACTCAATTCCATGTTGAAACAAGACACCAAGGTTGAATGGACATCAGAGGCAAAGAAGGCCTTTCAAGAAATCAAAAAATAAATTGTTGATGCACCTGTGTTAGTCAGTCTAGACTATCTAACATCGTTCTACATCTACTCCTTCCCCTCCGATCACTCGTGTGCCAACATATTGACCCAAAAATATGATGAATGGAATCAACACCCAGTTGCCTTCATGAGTGCTCCATTAAAATATGTTGAGCTGATATATCACAATGTGGAAAAAAAGCATATGCTCTTGTTAGAGGATTCAAGAAATTCATACACTACATCCTAGGAAACAAGGTATTTTCCATAGTGCCTGACCCAATAGTGAAGACACTGCTAATCTAAAATGAATTATAAGAAAGATGAGAAAAATGGGTGACCTTGCTACAAGAATATGACATGGAAATCGAGCCAATGAAATTTGTTAGAGGGAAAGCACTCACCTGAACGATAGCTAAAGTAGGACCCAAGCTTATAGTTCAACAATATCAACTCGAAGATGTCTCCCTAGTGGAATGGTGTCACAATATTGTCTATTATTTTTTGAACAATAGATGTTTGTCCCACTTGCAAGGAGTCCAAAAGTGTTCCCTTAGGCTGAAAATTAGTAGTTATATGCTGCAAGGTTCTATAATTTATAATAAAAATCATGAGGGGATCTATATCAGATGCCTAGGTAAAGAGGAAGCGGTGTGTGTGCTAAAAGAGTTCCATGAAAAATTCGGTACTGGCCATGGATCGGGTCCCTCTACTACTCATCAAATCCTATGAGTAGGATACTACTTTCCCATAGTGTTCAAAGATGTCCATAATCATGTTCGAGTGTCCCATGTTTTCCATACCACTGCAACTAGAGAGAGGAACGTTGATGTCCTAGTGCAACTTGTCTTGGAGGTAAGACCATTCATGCAATGGGGTCTTGACTTCATTGGTTTGGTACACCCACCATCTTATGTGGGTCATGGGTAGATTATAACCACCTTTGATTATTGTACTAGATGGATATAGGCTATTGTGTGTAGACAATGTACTACAGAGGTAGTTGTTAATTTCCTTGAAATTTTCATTGTTAATCATTTTGGTTGCCCCTATTCTCTCGTCTGTGATAATGGTCTCACTTTTGCCTTGCTGAAATTTTCTAGTTGGGCCTTCGATCACAATATCACCCTTAAATTCTCATCCAACTACTATCCCTAATCCAATGGCCTTTTTGAATTGACCAATAAGAACCTAATCACTGTCATCAAGAAGCTTCTTGATAGGAATCCCAAGGACTGGCATACCCAACTCCATTTTTCCCTTTGGGAAGATCGTACATGTCATAAGGCCACCTTGGGATATTCCCTATTTCACCTTTTCTACGGCCTTGAGCCTAAGTTCTTGATTCACCTAAAAATCCCCACCCTCTAATTCATCAATAACTTCTATAAATAAGGGGATCAAAGGGAGGCTTGATCACCTAAGCTACTCCACTTAGAAGAAGTGCATGATCGTGCTATTGATTTTTTTTCCAGACATTAGGGTGTAGTTAAAAGATGGTTTGATCACCAAGCCAAATTAAAGGCCTTTAGAATTGTTGATCTGGTCCAATGTTAGGACAAGGCCCATGAGAAGAAAGGGGGACATGAAAAATTTGACAAGATATGGCTTGGTCCCTTTCAGATTACTGAAATCCTTAGGGATAATGCTTTCTACTTAAAGACCTTAATTGGTGAAGATGTCCCATTTCTTGTCAATGGGAAACACCTTAAACATTATTTTCTCCTTTGAGCTATTGTGGCTCATCCCTTGTAAATATCTATAAATAGGATAGGTTAGGTTTCTTTTTGTTTTGCCTCTACTTTTTCTGTTCTCATCTCCTGGTTGTTTTTCTTTGTTGAGCATGTCTTTTGTTCTTGGTGTGATGGACGTGCTCAGTTCAATGAATGGTTCATTATGCTGCCCACTCTTGTTTGTTCTCTAGATAAGAATTCATTCCGAACTATCGATTTCTAAATGCCTCTGTGAGTTGGTTTCCTCCTTTGAACTCTAAACTAATCTAGGATTGCATCCTTGTTTGAATCCTTTTATGCTTTTAATGGGTCATACACAAGAATATACTTTAAATATTTCCAAGGCATTGTGCAGCAATTGCTAGGAGGGCTGGACAAATGAAAAATATCAAGTCTGCTCTAGTGACCACTATGATTCCAAAACCCATTGTGATCTTCAGTGCTTAAGCAGTTGAGAAAAAGAAAAGAAAAGAAAATTCAAAATTATGTAATTGTATGGGTGTACGAATAAATCTATCAGGGCTATGGATGCTTGGTTAGCAGTAGAGCTATGTGTGTTTGGTCACAACAATAACTCCGTTGGGATATGGATGTCTGACTGGTAGCAGAGAAATGTCCAGATTACTTTTGGGGTTAGACAACTTACGTAGCTTTCCCTTGCCTGATCAGTAATCATCTACACAATCTGAGGAAAGGAAATGAACTCACCTCACACCTACTTCAATGATGATCCCCTAACACAATTCAACTAATGATCTCGTCCTCAACCTACCTCTTAGTTCGCTTTTGGAAACTATCCCCTAGTCTACGAAGCCAGAGATTCTGGGTTTAGAGTGAATATTTATCCCCAAAACACTAGGATCGTTTCCCCAACAAAGTCGCCATTAATTGTGCCTATAACACACATGCCCCATTTGGAATGGGTACCCTCTCTTTTCATTTGTTTTAGGTCACTTGTCACCACCATGCCCCCCTATTTTTGAGTCCAGAGTGGTCAAGAAACCCTAGAAGAATCATCTTGAGTTGACCAAATTTTCCTACCCTCAAAATTTCAAAGTCTTAGGTTCTCGAGGGATGTCCTTGGCTATTTTCCTTCAAGTCCTAAACTGACGTCCTCCAGTTGGCACAGGTCCGCTCGTGTGAGATGCCATCTGCAAGTTTCCCTCCTACCATTTTTGTTTTGAATGGTTGTCTCACGATGTCCTCCCACCTCATGGGACCCATAGTCCAATTTCCCCTTTCTTGCCAACAGTCATTTAAAATGGCTAACTCCCGATTGTTGTCCTCTTAGCGGACTCCAATGTTGCCGCTGTTATTTTCAAAATGACTATTCACCAACCTTTGATGCCATTGTATAAGAATTCAATGAGGGAATTAAATACCACATTTTCTATAAATACCTTGACCCAACCTATCATTTTCACAAAATTCCTTTGCAGAAAGACATGTCAGAGCTGCCAGCCCTCGCCTTCGTCACACCCGCACCCTCCCTCTACCGATTCAAAAAAAATTTGAAGGATGATTCATCATCATCTAGTGTGGGATCTTGAGGTAGGTTTGTTGTCTCCATTTTCCATGTGTATTTTGCCTAAAAAATGAAAATGCTTAAGTGACCCTCGGCAAAAAAGATAAAATTGGACAAATGAACAACCTCCTTGCAAAACCCACATATTAAAAACTTGAAAATTCCTCCAAAATAATGATTTGGTTGTAGGTGGAACCTGATGCCCTTACCACTATATTTGGGCATGGTGTTCATGCCCTTCAATCCCACATCCCTCCTATCACCATTCGTTTCCCTTAAAAATGATTAAATTTAAAAAATGGTAGACACTCTCATCAGGCCCGCATCTGCGGGATTCCCTTCCCTCTTTGTTGTTGCTAACCTTAATATTTCACAGGTTCAAAAGCTGGCCCTCCAACCCTCTAGGGCCCGCAATCATGGAACTTCATCTACAGGTAGTCGTTGCATCCACGTCATTCCTAATGGCCATTTGATGTCATCCTCCCACTGGCTAGGTCCTGTACTCCCGATTGTTGATCACACAACTGAGCAAAAACCTAAATCTTGAACAATGTAGACTAAGCCCTATGGACCTTTTTCTATGAGACTTCATCCAAGTTTTTCCATTGCAAAGGCCCTTCGATCCCCGACCTTCTGTCCGCCCCTCTATTGCCGAAAATGTTGGGTTTAATGGAGGTCATCATTTACTCTTGCAGCTATGACCCATGGGGAGATGTTGCTTCCTTGTCGTCTCCAAGCAGCCAATCATTCACTATCTCCCATTGCTCGAAATCTGACATCTCAACTTCCTTATGCCCTTCACAACGCCTAAGTATTGACATAGTGCAGGTTGAGTCCTACGTATTTTTGTCTGTGGAATTCCGCTCGAGTTCTACCATTCCAAAGGACCTTCACATAACATCCTTCCACCCATTGAATTTCCCACTCCTCACTTTCGTCTGAGCTCACAACTGAAGTGAATTCAATATGCACCTCCCTCCTGTGGGCTCAACCATGTGGGCCTCCCATCCCAGAATTCCATCCCACTAACACCATTCTAAATGGCCAACACCTGGTATCCTTTTACACCCTCCAACCCGCACTTAGAGTCCAAGTGCTTAATGACTGTTGTCCTCCGATCCCATAGGTCCTGCATTGCAAGACTCTATCTGTAGGATGTCACCTTACCAAAATCATCTTAATGAAAGAGCCTCCAAAATAGCTACCATCCTAGGGAAACCCACACCCCTAGGCCCATATTGCCCAATTTCCTCGAAACGAAAGACGAAGGATGATTTTAAGAGGATTTTGTGATCTTTAAGCATGAATTATTTGATCTAACCATTGTTTTGCAGGATTTTGGAAAAAATTCCTCATATTTTATGCTTGAATCATTTACTACTCATTTGATTGTAGGATATATGGAACCAGTTATCAATTCCTCGGGTGCGGCCACAAAGAAAGAAAAAAGGAAGAAGAACACCAAAGAACCTAGAGGAAAAGAGGACAAGGATCAAATGAGATACAAGTTCTAAGGGGAACCCCTCAATTCAAAGGTCACCATAGACTGGAAGGAGATCTCAGACACCAATCTAGGACACATAGACATTGATTAATTTAAATAGAGAGTCAGACTCAACCCTACAATAGAAAATTCCAAAAGAATCAGAGGCAATGGATTGTCCAAGGCTTTTGGACTCCCACCGACTCTCATAGCCTCTAAAATTGTGATGGCCTATAGGGAGGCATATCAAGAGGATACCAAAAGAATAGTGGATAGGGATGGAAATTTATTGGCTGACCTATCTACTAAGTCAATAGGGATGACCTTTCACATCCCTACATTCAGTGATATGGAGGAGACACCCAAGGAGTATGGTAAGCAGATGTGGGATACTGACCCCCTCAAATGCAAGAAACTAATCAATCAATACTGTCTAAAGTTAAAGAGGGGTAGCACTAATAAAGTGCCCTAGAAGCTCTTCCAAAGAAAATTTTATGAAGATTACCATGACTTGGTAACTCTCTTGAGTAGAGCTATGGTCCTCCCAACTGCGGCTTTCTTCCAAGACTAGATGTTCTACTTTATAGAAGAGATCATCCGAGGGGGCACTAAATTCTACTAGGTTTGAATGATTAGAAACTTCTTACATGAGAAATTTGTGGCAGTGAAGAAGACCTCATGGTTGTACATGAAATCATTCCTAGTCTACTTGCTTTCCGACCATGCCCAATATAGGGGATTATTTGTGGCACCAAACCCAACTCTAGAAAGGGAGCTAAAGGTGTATGACAAGTACCCTCAACTCCATTACATAAATTTCAAGAAGGATTACTGCAGAGTCAATGATGCCTTCATAGGCCATATCATCTGAATTCTTGGGGGTGACCCTAAAAGAAGAATCTCACATAGTGCTAATGCCTTGATTCATTGGTTCAGGTTTTTATTTATACAATTTCCAAATTTCACCTACATTTGAGCCAAGGGTTTGTCTGACAAACCATATAAGCTGCCCCGATACCCAAATGACCAACTAAAATTTCTTAAACCATCTTGGCATCTACAATAAGCAAACACTCTCCTAAGCGACAAGCATAGAGTAGGGATTCCTTATCACCTCTCCTTCAGCCAAGGAATGTACGAGCTCCACACATCCCAATGTGTAGAATATTCATACAAGGAGTTGAATGAATATAACCTAAATTTACACACTACTCAGCTATGAATGATCCATATAGAAAGCTCAAGAAAATGGTCAAACTTGAATATTCCCACCTGCTTCATGTCAAAGAATCTTGGGCCAATTGCAAAGATGACAAGGAGGTGCATATGTAGCAATACATGCACATGATGACATACTTCATCAAGGTGGTAAAATTGTTCCCTGTTCCAAAGCAAGTGGTTGAAGAAGAAAGCATGGTAGTGGATCCCAGGTATGACATTATTGCCAGCCTACCATTGGTGTTAATTGACTGGAATGAAGAGGAGGTCAATGACCTCAACATTCTAACAAAGCCTATCGAGGAAAGAACAAGACAATGAATTAATGGGTATATTTCTCAATTGAAACTGCAAGGAGTGACCCTAACACATGGGGAACTCAAAGAGACAACGAAAAGAAAAAATAACAACACCTCTATCAATGCCACCCCAATAGATGAGACTTAGGCATCTCTCCCCAATACACGGTCTAAGAAGGGAAACGAAGCACCTATTGAGTGTCAGCCTAAATCTAAGGAGTCTTTGGGGAAAGCTTCAGAAGTTGAAACTTCCAAGAAATTAAAGAGATCAAGTACTTTCATAGGGATTGCCACTATTTAGGAGGACCCACTCTAGGAAGGAAAAGAACAACCAAAGTCTCCACCTGCAACACTTTCTTTCTCAGCCACAATAGTTGCTATCACTGTTACTCCTCTTCTTGTTTCATAAGCAGTGGTTACCACCTCTCCGCCCGCGGTGGACATCTCAGTCCACCTTGCCTCTACTTCTCCTGTGGCTAAATTCATAGTTGTTGATTCCTCATCTACCACCACTTCCCCGCTCTCTTCCTCATCCATGTCTCCCTCATTGTCTCTCCTTCCTACCACTATGATGACAATGATGCCCACTCTCATCCTCCTTGAAGCGTTTACCAAATACATACAAAATATACCCTTGGAGATTTTTGGAATGTTTGGTAACCCTTCAATGCAAGCCACCCTGGCTCATGCTATAATTGGCCTTCCCATCCCTCCTCCTCTTACTAATCCTCCTATGATGGAGGCAACAAAGAAAATTTCTGAGGAATTGGATAGGCAAAAAAATAAGGCAAGCAATAAACTGGAAGAAGAAGTAGATGACTACCATGAGAATCCCCCATACCAACATCTTGTAATTGATGAAGTTATCCACGAAGAGGAGGAAGAAAAATCCTCCAAGGAAGATGATGAAGAGACAAATTATATTGTGGAGACTTTTGATCCTGATCTTGAGGAAGATTTGGCTTGACAAGTCAAGGATGTTGGGGAGGAGGATAAAAAATTTCCTGCCATTGAAGAGAAAGGTACTGATGTAGAAATGGAGGATTTTAAACCTCCAATAGGGGAGCAAGATCAAATCCCCAAGCATGATGAAGAGATGCCTCTTTTAGAGGAGCAAGAAGAGGGAGATAAATAAAAGAAAGAAGAAGACAAGACTTAAGAAGAGGTTGAGATAAGAAGAAGCCCAGAAATGGAATGTCACAAAGAACATGTGTGTGAACAAGAAGAAGGAGAGAGAACTTCCTAAAAGGAGAACATCCCCAAGGAAATTAACATTATTTATTCAAGATTTAGATGAAGAAGAAGGGGAAAAACTAGAGTAGGAAACTTCGGGTGGAAAAACAATGCAAATCAAACACATCCATGAGGAAGAAGGTGATTAAGAATCACTGAAATGCTAAGCTTAGATGCCTGAATGGATTGAAAAGTAGCTGGAGAAGAAGACCCCAACCCCAGAGGATCCAAAGGAAAGGCTAGATGCCATCTTTCCTTGAGCCCAAATCAGCATGAAGAAGAAAAATAAACCAAGGGTCAAATCTCATCTAACAATAGATGCTTCCAAATCAAGAACAGTACAAATTTCCACCCCAGTGATGGGTGAGGGAGGGGTCAGCTACATTTTTTCTACTATTGACTTGGGGATAGCGACAAGAGAACATAAAATTGACCATCTTTAGGGGTTTGTCACCATCATTGTGCATCAAATGAATAAAGATAAGACCAACAAAGAAGAGCTAAAGGCACATGTGGCAGATCTAACAACTTATATTCAACAATGGTCTTTAACTAAGAAGCTCCCCACCAAATTGTCGGCTACGCCATTGTTGCTATTAGAAGAACATATAATTATGTTGGAAAAGAGAAAGAGTTGGACCAAGGCTATCGACGATTAGTTTCGATGTGTAATATACAATGGCAATATGGGTGTCGATCACGCCGTTCAAATGGTGAATAAGGTCTGAGATTTGTAGAAATAATTGGAGGGTAGCGAGAAGATTTTTCAAGGCTCTATGGAACTGTACATGATTACTTATCCAAAGTTTTAAGCCATCCTAAAAATTCTCAATAAATTATGGGAAAAGGAGTTGGGTTTGGTAAAGGTTGATCAATGGTTCGTAGAGACCTGGAAAATGAGCTTAGATCATCAAAAGGAGGTCTTGGAGCAAGTGTTGCATGAGGTAGGGCTTGATTTAGCATGGGATAAGTAACATAGGGCAGATGCTAAGGACTACCTCAAGCTAATGATAGACTATTAGATCTTGGCCCTCGAGCTCAATGTGGGAAAGACCAAGCCATATTTCCATAAAAAAATGGAAATGGGATCAGTGGGTGTATTAACAAAAGACTTTATGGACTTCTCTTCCAATGCCTCTATTCAATCTGAGCAAGTGATCAAGGCTATGTCCAAGTGCATGGAAAATTGGGAACAAATCAGAGGTCAATCAAAGAAGTTAACATTTCAGGTGATCCAAAAATACATAATGGAGTGGGACAAGCCCAAGGTATTGATCATCAATTTTGTGGAGTATGCCATATTGTAAAAGGAGGTGTGAAATCCTTCATAGATGATGAGTTCCTCACAGTGTAGTCACAACAAACAAAAATCTGCTAGAGGACAAAAGAGCTACAATACTGCCACAAGAAGACAAAATAGGCAAAAGACAAAATGTAATTTTAAATTGCTATATATTTGGGGGTAGGTGAAACCCTAATGTAAAATGAATCTAGGCCACACAATGAAATTAAATCATGTCCATTCATTCCACTTTTTGAAAACTATAAATAGGGGGGTCTCCTCTCATTTTCAAGAGAGAGTTGAGTTGTTATAAAGACATGTTGTTGGAATGTTAACAAAAACTCATTGATTTGGTGGATTCTTGAGTTCCAACTTCATGTTGCATGATTCTTCTTCTCTTAGTTAGTGAATTTGAGTAGATTTACTTTGTTTTTCTATGTGTTTCAGTTTTCTTTAGTAGATTAGTTAGATGTTTCTCATTAATGCTGGAGATTGATATGGTGTTGACCTATTCTTAGTTCATACTTTATTCTAAATATTGATGATATACAACTGTGCAAATTTAGTCTAAACTTAATATTATTTTTGCACTTAAATCTCATCTCTTTATTCATATTCATGGTGAATGAAAAGTTGAAATCTGCAGACCTTAGAAGATTGTACTAGTTTCATGATACTGTAGACTTTCTTGGTTAAGTGAAAATCAATTTTGGGAAGGTTGGCCCATTGTAGCAACCTCCATTGTCACTATTCATTTCTAGTTTCAGATCTAGGAACCTCTTCACATCCCTTCCCTTTTTCCTTTTTTTTTTATAGTGATTTTGAACAAGGTTCATTGCACATTGTAAAGCCAAATCTGAAGCTGAAATAGGAGCTTTAGATTGCTATTTGAACCTACAACAATTGTGTATTAAACTTACCATATTAAAACTCCATTAATTGAACCAATTCCTCCCAGCTTAACTCACATAAGTCTTCCCTATGATTACCAGCAAGATCACATTTAAAAAAACTAAGATATTCCAATCAAGTCATGACTTGACACCCGAGAGACCTTGGAGTGATTTTTAGCAACTTGTTATTGGTGATTTCCTTTCAAGAGAGGTGATGCACCTATACATTACCTGTGTTGAGAAAGTGTGAAAACACCCATCAACACAATTCAGTTCAAGTTATTTCATTGAAGTGTGAAGTTATGTAAAATTAGGATTATGCTCTTATTAAAGCTAGGAAAATGTAGGCCCTATTTGGTTGGTACTAAAATTATTTCCTATGTACAACATAATATTGTGATAATTTTTCACTCAACAAGAGTTGGGTAGTAGAATATGTAAATGAATCAACCACATCCAATATCTTGACATTAAGATTCAAGTCACCAAGTTGGTTTCAGGATAGAGTTTAGCCCATTCAATAGAAGAATCAAACTTTTAGGTAGAAAATATAAATTAGGTCAAAATTGAAGAAGATCAAGAAAAGGGGTAGAAATTGTATAAATTACTTTGATATAGTGGCATAAAATACTATTTACGCCATATTAATAACCAAAAAGGAATGGAATATCATCAAAACAGAACTCATAATATTCATGCTCAAAAATATATTCTAACTGAAGGGAGTCTCATGTGGTGAAACATAGAAGGTGTCCTCCTAAGATGCCTAAATGAAGAGGAGGCCCACAAGGTATTAAGTGAAATACATCATGGTACATGTGGAGACCATTTCATGGCCAAAACCATTTCCCACTAAATTTTGAGAGTTAGTTATTGGTTCCCATGTTTATTTGTTGATGTGTGCAGGTTGGTAAGGAAATATTTTTCTTTCCATTATTTTTTAGGTAAAGTAAAGGGATATAACGACCTACCATTAAGGCCCTTAATTATTGAAGCCCCTTTTTAGGTTAGCTAAATGTAACAACCTATGTTTTAAAAATGGAATCATAGTTTCACACTCATCTCCTTAACATCCATAATAGAATAGATAGGTTGAGTTGACCAACAAAATTTTAATGAAGATAATAAAAAATAATTCATATCAAAATAAAAATTTATGTGACTTAAAATTAAGGTTAGCAGTATGGGTTGATAAAGTGATTTCAAATAAAGCTACAAGAAAGTCACCTTTTGAATTTTTGTATGAAATTGACAAAAGGCTACCCATAAATAATTTGATGCTTATTAATAAATTTTCACAATAAAATGATGAGGATTTTGATGATTTTGTAACTAGTAGAATATACTATCTCATTGAACTTGATGGGATTAGGAGAAAGGATCAAAACATTAATTTGAAGAAGCAACAATAGGTCAATTACCTATTTGATAAGAGGGCTAGTTGTAGAAGGTTTTAAATGGGAGATTTGTTCCTAGTATGAAATGAAAGAGCACAAGATAAATGCAAACATGGAAAGTTTGATTCCATTTGGCTTAATCCATACATCATAAAGAATATGTATGATAAATATGCATTCTTCGTCAATAGCTTAAATGATAAATTTCATGAAATACCAATGCATGAAAAATTCTTGAAACCATATTTTTCTTAAGCCTTGGCCTATTTATCTTTTTATGCACATTTATTTTCCCTAGTTTGTGTCTTGTGCACCTATGAATTTTTTTGTGGTGTTGTTTCCCTTGTGCAATATTGACACTTATGATCAAGATGAAGTATTTTTAGTCCCAGTCATGTTTTTAGTCTTTTTTTGGTCTACTCATATAAATCCTAGATCTTGCTTGGTTTATTAGAGGAACACATCTCCAAATAGAGACAGTGTTGGATCCCAACTTTGTAGGCCTCAAATTTTAAATATTTTATTGTTTTTACCCATGTGTTATGTTGGCTTTGTGTTAACCCACCTTTAATAACCAATCTAATAAATTATAAGTGCGTTTTATTTTTATCAAAATATTTTTCTCAGGAATATTTTATGATGTCTTTTATTTATTCATCATTCTTCAATATCCCCAAAATTTCTAAAAAATTATAGGTGTTCAAGTTATAGGGGTCATTTCCTTAGGATATATGATTTGTCAAAGTTATAGGCTTTCATGGTTGGCTATACCATCATATCCTTCCTATCAATCACAATAAATTATCCATGCCCTTGTCAAATTTTTCCTATATATATTTTTGGCCTTTTGGGTTGGTATGGTTGTCATTTCATCCATACCAAGTCTAAATAATTGATTTTTCCCTTAAAAAAAATCTTGCTTTGATGAGCTACCAAGATTTCTTTCAACTGGTATCTATTCCCTTCCATCTCAGACCCTTGATCCCCAATATTTTTCCTTTTAACTTGTTCCCTTTGATTTGTATTGGGTGTTTAGACTTTCCCATCCTCTAGCACTGTTAATCCCTAAAACCTACACTTCTGAAAAACAACCTTATGGGAAGTTCAATGGGTGGAGGATGAATTGTGCTCCACTAGAAAACCTCTAGGATTTTATAATTAATTTATTCATTTATGTTTAAAGGAGAAAAAGGGGAAGATGAAATAAACATAAACAAAACAAAACTAGGGAAATGTACCAAAGCTTTTACTACATTAAAAATCCCACTTTGAATAATCAGAAGTAAAAAATCCTAAGAACTAAACACAAAGTGCCACATTCCCCTCTTCTTGTTCCTTTGGAGGCTCATTCTCTTTCTATCAGGGAGATTGTTCATCATTTTTCTCCTTATCGAGATCCTCTTCTTGTATATCATTTCCTTTGTCTAGCACAATAGTCTACATATTCTTCAATTTTGTCTTCTTCCTGTGCTACCCCCATATCTTCTTTATGCTTGATTTCAATCTCCTTTTTGGGCCCAATACCCTTTTCTTATTCATTATTTTATTCTTCTTTGTATTTCTATCCCTCTCCTTCTAGAGGGATTTATTCACCTTTCAAGCCCTCATCTTGGCTAGTTTATAAAGGCTCATAAATTATCTCCACATCTATATCTGTGTCAATTTTCCCTTCTTCAAAGTGATGCTCCTTGGGTTTTACTTGTTCTCGCCCCTCATTTGTTTGTCCTTGATGAAAAAGACACAAATGGTGCTATGGTATTTACACATACTGGTTCAGGTTGATAGTATCTCAGATTGGTTAACATATCCTCATATACTTGCATTGAATTATAGATGCACATTATTGAATTATTGTTTCCTATTATGCTCTGATGGCATTCATGATATGTATGGTCATGATTAAGAGGTTACAGGGTTGGATTGGTATTCAGAGGTTACAAAATCTTGATGCTACCTCACTTTCATATATTCATTCATAGATGTTTATGTTTTTGTTGGACTGGCAGTGTTGATAAGGCATGGTACAAGTTATTCAAGTTGATCATTTTTAGATTAATCATATTTTGAGTGGTCATTTGCTTCTGAACATGCAGTTTGTTTCAAATATAAAGGTGGCATTGTTATCATTACAATTCTTTGGTTATGACATTGTCTCATTGTAGTCAATCACTTCGTAAATTGATTTGATATTGAGAAAAAATATTATTGTTGGACAATTAATCACAATATCTTTGACAGGTTCAGGTGCATAGGGAATTCATATGGTTTGGTCTTGATTATCACATTTTAATTTGGTTCAGTATGTTAATTATGCACACCTCTTTATATATTCTCCATGGCTTATTGATTCGGTATAATATTAATTTTTATTTTCTTGGCATATATAATTACATTAAACTTGTTTCATTGGATCTTTAAAATCATTACTATGAGGGGGGTGATCCCACAAAGCTGGTTTACAATTTCTTAGAGGAACTAATTTTTACTGAAATCACATATTTTTAGAAAATATAATGATTTAAGACATTAAAAGTTCCATTTTAAGGATTCCAATTGAAGACGATTTGATCAAACCACCTTAGACAAAACCCCCTTGGATAGAACCCCGCTAGTTTTAAACCATACCTATAAATGAGTCTCCTTTACACCTATCAAAATGTTGATAAAAAATCAATTTTGATTTACCTTTTAAGGGATCAAATAAATTCATTTAAAATTTATTTCAAATGATTATGGTATTCCTCATAACGATCTATCCAATGAATATAATTTTAATATGTTCTGGTTCTATTATGTATATGTTTTTTGAGTTTTATTAAACATAGGTTTTTCATCAAAATGAAGGTCTTTGTTCTGCGTATGTGGAAAAATAGAAAATTATCAAAACAAAATTGAAAAATATGAGTGCACCATATATTGAAGTCCTTGATCCAACCAAAAAATAAAATTTGTATTTCGATATATACAAAAATCATTACGCGTTATACGGTCACACTATGTTTTTATTGTAATTGGTTTGACTTCGAAACTTGATTAAAGAAAAAAAAATTAATAAAAAACTATCTAACCAAGTGGAAGCCCTAGATATCAGACTTAAAAATGTAAATTCAAAAGAACTAGAAAGTTATCCTTCATGGAAATTTTTTTTTCTTATACAGTGTTCGTCACTTTTTAAAAAAGTTGTTTTCTAAAAAAAATCAATTTTTGTGGGAGATGGAAAAAGAAGTGCAATCTGATTCCAAAAAATTTAAAAAATATATTTTTAGAATCTACAGACAAAATGTGATGAGACTCTAGTTTGCATCATCTTTAGTTTCCTCATGGTTTAGTCACTATAGGTGCCCGAATGTGAATATTTAGTTAAAAATAATAATTTCAGTGTCCAATTTGGCCAAAAATTGTAAACCACTATTGTGGGATCACCCAGGGAATAATTTGACATCAACAGGGGTCTAAACCCTATTAGTTTTTCTTAAGCATATAATAGTGGTAATCTTACCCTATCAGTCACTTTGCACTTACATTGAATTTGACTTTGAAGTAAAGTCGCATGGGAATAATCTTTGGCAGCGACTATATGTTTGCTTCATTGGCATCAATGTTGTTTTGAATGGGTCTTGGCTTAATGTTTGTATCAGGAAGCTTGCACATGGTATTTTTTTATTTGAGCACAATGCATGTGCATTTGATCTCTTCATATCAGTATTTATTAAATATCAATGGTATAGACTTTTGAATGTCCTGACAATGATAGTATGAAAGTGGATGACTTTAAGGTATTGGGTTTTATTGAATCAAACTATGGCCATGTTTTACTCATGACACTGACAGCTACTATTTTTTTCCTTGTCATTGATAGCCTTCATTGGGTCTATGTTAGCTTATCTGGAAGCTTATTTGGCATCCACATATATCTTTGTTTCATGTGGCATCGACAACTAATGTAACTTCACTGTATGATTGGTATTATGTGTTGATTTGACATTCTTAAGGTTTCAATGTAGTTTTTGGATAAATGCTTTGGTGATCAATTTTTTTACTTAATTCAATGTGGAAATGATGGTGTTGGCATCCATGGTAAAAAAATTTGATAGTAGACTTAAAATAATTATGATGTTTTACTAAAACATGTGTATTAGTCATTTCAGACTTTAAAGTTTAATTTTTCTTGGAAAAGTCTTCGATAGTCTTGGATGAAAGAATTTTTACAAAAATTTCATTTGATTTTAACTTTTCTCAGGGTTTGGAACCCTAGCTGAAGCCATGGAAAGATGGTGATTACCATCACTGATAATTTATTCTTGCTGAAATGACTAAAGATAGAAGGTGAAGCTCATTGTATGAGCTATGATGTGTATGGTTGCTTGGTCTATTGTTTTTCATTGGCTAAGGGCACAAATATGGAAGGATATTTGATGGTTGAGATATTTGAGTAGAAGCTTCATGATAGGTTATCATTCTTTTGTTTTAGTTTCATTCTTCATTAACAGGCATTATCTCTTTCATTTGGGAAAGTATTATAAGGCAATTATCGTTACCTTCTGCTCAAATGTGAAAATAGAGAAAGAGATTTGGTGGGCTCTGAAAGGATATCATTCTTTTCATTCAGTTTATTTTTCTCCTCCATTATTTGAATGATAAAAAGGTTGTTTGTTTTTCATAATCCTTATGAACATTGTTGGATGAAAAGGATTTTATTCCTGGTAGTATATAGCAGTAATAATTGATGTTCAAAACTCTATGGATGAAGAAATTTTTTGATGAAAAAGATGTTTTATTTTGTGGTCCACCTGTCATTGCATTCAGGGTTTTTGACAGATAACTATGATTATATTGTTTTTTCTCAAATGGGTTAAAAAAAGGCACATGAAATTATTTGTGCATATTTTTGTATACATTTTAAATACAATGATTATTCACTGTTCAGTTGTTGGTTATTTTTGAAATGTAAGTGAAAAGTTTTGTAATAGAGAAATCTTGCAAATATAATGCAAATATATAGCCAATATATCTAGTTTGTTTGGTATTTTGTAGATTCAAGTTAAATTTTCAGAATATTAGACAGATTAGAATGAGAGAAATATGAGAGTTGTATTGTAATAGAGTACCCCTCTAATATATCATTGTTCTATGATTTTTTATTGGAGTTGGTGCTCCTGAAAATGAAGGATTTGGCGATCCTAAACTATGAAGGAGTTGGTGCTCCTGGACTATGAATATTTGGTGCTCTAAGTGAATAAAGAGATTGATTTTCGAGTGGTTTTTATTCCCCAAGAGGGTTTTCCACTCAGGACAAAATATTGTGTTATGTGATGATCTTGTGTGTGATTGGTTTATTTTCTTGATTACAATATTGTAATCTGTTGCATAAAAAGTTATTGATGTTAGTCATTCATTTTTTTCATTCTTTAAATCAAAGCATCTTGCATAAAAGGTTTAGTTATAATGTGTAAAGTTTATCAATCTAGTCTTAGTTAATGAAATTTTTATCTGATTTGTCATCCATATAATATTTTTTGAGTTCAAGTGAAGTCTTTTCTTCAATATTCATTTGATATTCTAGTTTAAAATTTTAAAATTTGTGACTTTCGTAAATCATTGATTCACCCCCCCTCTCAGTGATTCTTGTCTTCCAACATTACTCCGTTATCTTTGTGTTATTCGGGCTGCTCTTCTTCAAGCTCCTAGAAAAAGGTCTCAACTTCACAGTAATCCTTATGCTTTCCAACATCCTCTTCCTTGATCGCTTGTTGTGGTTCTTCATTGGATGCTACTTTGTCCATATTTACCTTTAGTCCACCCTCAAGATGCTCAAAGTAGTCATCCCAATCAGAGTTGTTTGGCTTCTTAGTAATGTCCGCATTTTCTTCTTTGGGCTGCTCCGCACTAAGCTTCTCCATTTCCTTAGATATTTGCATGGTGGCCTCCATTTTTTGGGGCTCAGTAGGTGGTGGAGGGAGAGTTAGGGTGGAAACAAGCTAGGCCATTAGCCTTTGAAATTTTTGTGTGAGGATTTCTCTAGAGAGATCGGTTGGCACACTTTGTATGTAAGTGGAAAAGGAATGTGGTAAGGTGATAGGTGCCATAGTAGTTATTGGAAAGGAAGGTGGTAGAGTGGAAATGGTTGGAAGTAAAGGTGGGAGTGAGGAGGATGACAGTGTGGAAGTGGTGCAAGAGGAAGAATCCAACACCATCACTAGAGTAGTTGGTGAAGTAGAGGTGAGGTAGACCGAGATGTCCATAACTGGTGGGGATGAGATAGGAAATGGTTGAGAATTGGAAGGGGATGGTGTAGTGGAGGTAGTAGATGGAGGAATGGAGGTGATAGGAAGTGGTGAGTGAGGTTGTTTAGACTCTTCTTCCTCTTCATGTCGGTGTCCTTCCTCCTAGATAGTTGGCATTTTGAGAATAAAAGTTCCCATTATTTTTGTCTTCTTTGGTGGCTACCCCTCTATGGATTTTGAGAACCCCATATGTTAATTCCACACCCAGCTCATGCAACTAGACTATCTTCTCATCTATCCATTCCTTAGTTCTTTATTCAACAGGTTGGGTAAAAGTGTCTAGGTTAGTGACCTCCTCCTTGGCCTAGTCAATTACTAGTAGTGACACATTTATTAAAGAATTCTATTTTTCATCAAGAATATTGTCATCCTTGACATTTTGATTTGGCATAGGGAATAAATCAATAGATTTTACAAACTGGGTAGTCACCCTCATATAATGCCACCTTTGGACCTCTCTGTCATCTTCACAATTTTCCCAAAATTCTTCAATGTGAGTCTGGTGGACATACTGTATTGCAACTTGCTTCTTTATTTTTTCATGGGTATCCATGTCTCCCCTATCTATATGAAATTCAAAATTATATCTTCCAACTCCTCATAATTCTCGACACATAGGGAAATAGGGAAAGAGTACATTCCCTACCTAAATGTGAGGAGATATGGAACCTAAGCATGATGCTTATTATGTAAGAAAGTGTGGGCAGTTTGTAGCTATCGATTAAGTTCCAACAATACTATTCTATCATTTGGATAGTGAGGCAGTCGGTAAGGTCTTCCCGAGAATCCCTCTACTCTGATATACATGAAAATAGGGAATTGGATGAAAAAATATCCAAATACCTTTATGACTTCCCTTACGCTGTGTGCAACCTTCTATGATAATCTTTGCCCATAGTTCTAATTATGTTACCAATGAAGGCATAATTTACCCTCCTATAGTATTTCTTGAAATTTATGTATTGGAGTTGTGGGTAGCAGTCATATACCTTATGCTATCTTTTATTTGTCCCTAGTACCCCAGCACAATGAAATCCTTTGTATGGGAGCTTGACTGTCAGGAGATAGACTAGATAAGAGGTCATATAAAATTGTGAAGTCTTCTTCAATGCCTTGAACTAGTTATGTAGGTTTTTGCTTTTCATCTTTGCCAAATGGAACTTGGTTTTTCCTGAGAGGATATCCTCGATTAAATAAAACATCTACTCCTCAAAGAATGTGGAAGTGGGAAGGCCTATTACTTTGTTGAGAAGAGTCACCAAGTATTGGTCTCTACTACAAAGTTGCTTCTATACAATGTTTGGGATACCTTGCTGGCATTTCCCCTTTTATATTTCAACCCTGTATCCTCTTACATCCAATAGGATCTTGCTTCCATTTCATTAAAAGTTGGGATGCCAAACATCCTCCCAATAGATTGAGTAGATAAGTTGGCCAACACTCTCCCATACTTGGAAACTATTATTTTTCTCTGAGAGTGATAGAATTATCATAAATCCATTACTAATTTTGGATCAATCAAGGTGGGAGGAAATCTCACAGCCCTTGCAAGGACGCTTTCTTTGATTCTCAAGGCCTTTTCTGTTGTGGGTACGACCATAACCCTCTATCTAAACTCATCTATGTTAATATTCCCTAGATCAATATCAGAGATCTTGTTCCAATCAGACGTGATCTTGGAAGTGCATTCTACCCCATGGAGCTAGTACTTCATTTTTTCCTTCTCTTCTTTTCCTCGGGGAGTTGTAGATAGTTTCTTAACCTTATCAACTTTCTCTTCTGACTTCTTTGATGGTCCCTCAATAGGTTCCATAAATCCCACACATAAAAGGTGTAGTAAGTGTGTTGATAGATCAAGAGGACAAATGTTAGTCAAATCATACAAAATCATCATTATTATCATCCACACATACTTAAAAAATTATCAAATTTACCCTATTTCATCATTTGAGACTCATTTGGGTATTTTGTTGTAATGCGGGTCTAAAGGTACAAGTTTCCCCCTTGCAGAAGCCACTAGGAGTGAATGTCATAGGGAACATCACAAGGGAAAGATAATCTCATAGATAGCCACTCGATGCCAAATTAATATATGATTTGATTATTGAGTTAATTTAGGGAAAATCCACTTGGCACATGTGAAAGTTAAGGATGGGGAACTTGAAGTTGTTAGATCAGCCTTGTTTTGCAGGTGTGAGGAATACAAAATTAGTAATATGGAAGGATGATAAGGCTTTGTTGTTAAGGAATGACCAAGAGAGAATGGCATCCCATAATTGGAGTTCTACATTGCGGAGCCTACATGGTCTTCTTACCCAGTTAATTTCATTTAAGTTCCCTTAAGTTATTTTTCATTGAAGGCCTTGTTAGTCTATGAAATGAAAAGTTTGGAGGCATGGGAGCTATGATTCAGGCCACCGTTAAGATCCTACCATTAGACAATTTCTTCTGATGGTGTCAACCTACATGGGAAGACCTACCAAAGAGACCTTCCTTAATTTTTTTCATTTGTCCATCTTTGACATCCATGATGTTGGTGGATTCGAGGTCCGCATGGTGGAGGGATGGGTTGGTTTCACCATTAAGGAATGGCCTTGGAGTAATGGCCCCCTGTAAGTGGAAATCCACAGAGGTGAAACCACAAAGGTAACCCATCCTAAAGTGTTTTTGACAGACTTAAGGTTTACCTTCAAGGAAATATGGCCCATGGGAGTTCCGTCATGGTACAATAGTGGTGTGGGGATGGATGCCCAAAAGGGAAAACCCACATAATCACCTTGAATTAGAATTTTTTTACTTCAATGTTGGGATTTTTTAGAGGCGAAGGGTGCAAGGAACACATTTCAGGAAGGAATTTTGGTTTTACCGTTGGGAACCATGTTAATGATATGTCCTTCCACACAAGGCCACTCGCATGGTCAGGCCCACCAAGATCTTTCAACTTATACTTTCTTTCGATCATTTATTACTGGGAATGACATTAGTTGGTGCGAGGCCCATGAATTGGGGGCTAGGTTTGATTTTCCATTGGGAATGGCATTGTGGAGGTGACCCTCCACCTAGGGTAACCTACATGGTTGGATTTTTAAATTCTTTGACTTGTAATTTCTACTCATTGGGTTCTTTGTTATATGCATCTGTGTTGATGCGTTGATGAGTGTAGGACCCACACATCAAGAAGGCGGTGAATATTTCACCTTTGATTACGACAAGGGTATGATGACCTATCGTAGGTGGCATTCAACATAGCGGAATCCACAAAGGGATTTGATTCAATGTTCTTTTATTTTTTGATGAAGAAGTGGAAAGCCTAGGTTGGGGGGATTGTGCTAAGTATGATATTAGGTTGGTTGGAGTGTAACAAAGCTCTACTCTAAGCAACTTGCATGAGAGAAATCGAGATGGGAGTCTAACTCAATGATTTATATCATCCACCTAGGTTTGAGCCCTTCAAAATTGATGGTGCGAGAATAATATGGTGGGTGGCCTTAAGGGATCAATTGTAGGGAAATGGTGATTGCAAAGAGAAACTCCACATGAGATTATGTAGTGACTTAAGTTCTTTGTGATGAAATTATTTCTTTTTGACTACACCATAAGTGTAGAATGATGGGGTACAAAGGCTATCATTGAGCCTATTGGTCACATAACATTATTAACAAGATGGTTTTCAAAGTTTGCACAACCTCAATTTGAAAGAACCTCCACGTCTTCAAAATGTAGGGCTTATTATTATTTTCAATTTTGAATTCATGATTGTTCAATAGCCTAAACCCTTATTTAACAATTAATAATGTTGAAAGACAAAAGGATACGATCTCAGATACACACCTTGCTCACATGTAGAAAGTGACCACAATAACAATCCTAAGATTTCTAGCATGTCAATATCTCCTCTTTGCCTCTTAGTTTTGAATTTCATGGGTGAAAATTACATTAGTGGCGAGAGATTTATATAGACCAAGCTACATTAATGGACACATTAACTTGTAGGCATGGCTAGGACAAGGCAGGTGATACACGTGGAAACCAATGTTGATGAGGATGTTAGATGGAGACCTAGGTGGTGGAAATGAGGGTGGAACCTTTTGTGTGAGCGAACATGACCTGAAGGATGAAAGGAAAGGTGAAGCATGGATGATAGTCTGCTAAGGAGACCCACAATTGCAGCTCTACCAAGGGTGTGGGATGTGATGGCCATGGGTAGATGAAAACCTACAATGCAAGTTTTGAAAAATCATAAAACTTGGTGAAATTTAGGTAGGTGAACTTGGACAAGATATATTATCAAGCCTTAAGGAAATTGACCAGCTTAGGCTCAAAAATAGGGGCACACAAAATGAGGCAAAAGTGAAATGACCCTATGAAGTAAAAAACGAAAGAGGAGGTCCTTGGTCTGAATGGGGCATGTGTGCTACAAGCACAATAGGTACCATGGGTAGCATAGGAAGCTCAAAAACTTGACTATTTTCTTTCACCATGTGGGAACCATCGCTCTTCCAATGTGAGGTACAAGAGTAGAAACCAAAGATGTCATATTGGGATGAGAAGTAGAAGCAGATGGAATTGAAGATATAGAAGGAGAAGGCTCTAGAGAATGAGAAAGCTTCCTATTTCCCTTGGGTGGGGAAAAAGAGGAAGCTTTCTGCTATGCTTCCATAGAGGCTTTTATAGAAGTATCATAACGAGATGTTGGATAATTAGCCTTCAACATTGAGCCCATAGTTCATATTTAATATAAGCCTTATATAATAAATATCCCCTAGGAGGGAGAGGTCTGACTATGGTAGGCCAAAATTGATCTAGTGAGAAGCCCCCACATGACACTAATGGTTTATATCTAGTGTCATGCACCACATGCATAGTGTCTTCATGAGGGAAATTTAAACATTTATGAATTAGAGAGGCAATATAATTCACAAAGGCTGGCCAAGGGATACCTAGCCTAACTCTGAATAGGTAAGACTCTAGAATGGTGACAAATGAGACATCAACAACCTTGGTTCCTACCAATACTAATAAAGAAATAGCACCCATGGGTAAAATAGAGAGTCCATCATGGGTATAGATAGTATTCTTTGACTCTTTGTATCTCTCCTTATGTAAGTTTTTTATAAATAGAGATTCCTCCATTATCACATTAACTTGACTCATCGGATCAACTAAGATGTCAGTTACAATGTTTACATTAATCCAGGCAAGAATGTATAATGGGGAAGCCTCTTTATTATGAAGATCATCATGCAAGGTGAAATTTATATTAGGCATTATGCTCACATTTTCAAAAGGAGGGATACACATGAATGAAACCATGTTCACGTACTTAGATGGAAATAACTCAAAAGATGTAGAAGATTGTGTTATTAAATTTTCAAAAAGTAACCTACCTAGATTCCATTTTTGAATATCCAAGAGTTCTTCTAACTACATATCTAGGGGTCATAGATTGGGTCACAAGGTTGCATGCTTTGAAACACACAAATCTACAATGCACCTAGGACATGAGAGAAAGATTCCTCAATGCCAAGAAACAAAAACAAGGATTTTCACATTGGGTTCACCAAAAATGTAGACTAGGGGGATTCGTCATGCCCAAGGCTCTAGGTTCTGAGAGCACCCCAAGGAATTAATTTCCCTAAACTGCCTCAGGTTGGTCAAAATACTAAGAAAGGTGAGACAAGTGTTTTTAGAAATTAGGTGAGTAGACTACAAGGGTCTTGAAATGTGACTTAGATAGCTCTATGTCTAAGGGCATCAATGCATTGCACTCAAGTCTCAGGAATGCACTACATCCTATATGGATAGTGATTCAAATGATATTCAAAGACAATCAAGGTTTGCTTGCAACCCAAATACATTTTTTTTATAGTCTGACAGTTTAATATGAAAATAATTATTAAAACAAGAAGAATACTAAAAAGGATACCTTTCATGCATTGTCTAATTCAGTTCTCTAGTTGGCTTCGAGTGGACAAACCTTCGCCTACACACATGGAAATAGGAAAAGTGTTGGGATATGTTTTGAGGCCTACCTTATTCAAACCCCCATTTTAGTGTTCTCACCTTCACGAATAGCCAGATATGAAAAGATATAGAAATGACACAATAAGGTAGAGAGAAATGTCAACCTAAAGGATACTCTACAAGCTGATAGATGCAAAATGAAAAGACACAATGTTACCTTCCCTACTATAAGCTTTCAAGGTCAATAGAGGAATGAAAATAACACCACATCAAGGAGATATAACTCTATAAACCTACGATGACGATGGTTTTGAAGCAAGAAGATACTATAGAGTCTAAGTAGAAAGCTGATAGCAACAAGATAGGGCAATGGAGAACCAAGAATGATTAAGAAGTGAATATAGAATATGTGAGGATGAGTTAGAGAATGTAAGAGATTATAGAAGAGAATGAAAGAATGATTTTAAATGAGAAAAATTGAGGCAAGGAGTCATTTTTTTTGTTGATCAAGACCTAGTATAGAATGTTACATTCACTACCAACAAGGAAATGTAATGCTTCTATGAATCCTAAAAGTAGGAATATGTCCTGATGACAACACCACGTTCAATCATTCATGTGGCATGCATGCATCCTTGACAAATATTCCTCCACCAATGTAAAAATATAAGGACACATGGGAAGATCAAGAAGATGATGATGAGTTTATGTATTATCATACTTGTAATTCTAAAGTAATGGTAAATAAATGTGAAATTTTCCTAGGGTGCAAATTTGAGCCATTATAGATCTTCTACAATTTCTTTTGGTGTCATGGATGGACTCTTGGATTTTTTTTCTTCTATGAAGTGATGGTTCTTTGAAATTTTGAGTTTCATTGACAAGAGATGGTTATCTTTATGTGTTATGGTCCTATGGATATTTTGACATCTTGGTGAGCCATGAAGTACTCTTTAGTCTTTGGTTGAGGTGTCATGATTTGTCATTTGACATGTGATTATTTTTTGATAGGATGGTTTGTGTATTATACCATGATGAAATCTTGATCATATGTTAGAGTGTTGGTATGATACAGGTACATGATATGTTCATTGGATCATATGATCTTCCTTTGAGGAGATGTGAGATCATGATGTCATGGTGTGTTACTGATTTTGTAGTTAGGATACGACTTTGATCTTGGTTTGGTTCTCTTGGTATTGAGTACATTGATCATTTGCTTGAGAACTTGATGGTGCTATGTTGAATTTTGATTTTGGCATGGATTGATAAGTTATAGGTACTCATGGATACTTGGATACATAGGTGAGGCTCAAAGACCTCTTGGGATTAGAGACATGTGTTGAGATGGTTACTCATTAATGAGGTTTCAGCTAGAAGTCCAAGTATCCTACACCTTTTTTGGATGTGAGTTCAACGTAGACCTATGAGGAGATTGTTCTTACATGATTCATGATGACTTGGATATCTTGGAGGAGCATTCTCATTCCCTACTCTTGGTCTACTCAGTGGTTTATCATCTAAGAGGTATTGCCCATTATTATTTTTAGATGCATTATGTTTTATGATTTATTTTCCCATGCATATGGATCTTGAGCTATAGTTTTCTATTTATGGAGGTTTGATTTGAGGGATGTTAGTATATTTATCTCCTTATTTATTGTGAGATTATTCATTGATTTTGAGTTTAGGAGATGTTATTGGGAGTATTCCATTGAATTGGAAATGGATTTGGTTTGATATTCCTTTGGTTTGAGATGCATATATCTTGGTTATGGTTAGATTTGGAGAATTCTATTCTCTTTGGGTTTTTATGGAGGATATCATACTTATCACAACTTATCATTTAGAGGTGTCTCTAGAAGGACATGTTGCGGGTTTTACTTTTTAGATTATCTCTTCGATCGTTTTCTGCTTCCTAGATATTTGTATTCACATGAAATTGGATTTTAGATCTTGTGTGGATCTATGTTGATTACTATGTTTTTGGTCGTGTGTTGTTCATTATTTTTTGGTGACAATGTGGTGGTTCCTTTATCTCTTTCCTTTTTTGGGTGTGAAGAACTTGGGATAGCTATGGAGACTTGTGGTGAGAGATGTATTGTAGCATATTGGTTTGCAAGATTTACATATCTTTTTGGATATTCCTTGGTACTATATGATGTTGGTTACACTTTTTATATGTTTCTATTGGTGGATATTGGATGCCTTGAGAATTTTTAGATTCGACATTACCTATGAAATGAGAGTTCCAAGATGTGTATGTTCATTATATGATAGCTTTGGCACTTGGAGCTTTTCATTGAATGTTATGAGTTATATATGTTGATGACATGAGTTTCAATTATTATGATTTATATACCTTTGAGGTATGGATAGTTTTATTTGTTAGCATTTATTGTGGGTGTTATTTTCAGCTATGGTGATTATATTTTGGTGGCTTTTGATGCATTCTTGTTACCTTTGGATTGACTGTTTTTGCATTGTGATATAATATGGAGGTAGGAATTATTGATTCTTTGTGATAATTAGAGTGGCATCTCTTTGGATGGCTTCTTATCTTTGTGCATTGGCATGATGGAGGATGAGAGAATTCATCCTTAAGATGGTGGTCACTTTGATTCTTTTTTTTGGTATCTTGATAGATCACTTTGATTCCTTGATGGTATATGTGGCTATAGAGATTGTTCCCTTTTTCAAGTTTGAGTTTACTCATTTACCCCTTATGAAATGTATGCAAAAAGTGGGAGAATTTTAGGAAAAGGTGTGTTTTCCACCTTGCATAATGTTATTAATGTAATATTTATTTATTATGTGGTACACCTAATAAATCTAGGGATGTGTGCATCTCATGGGATAGAATTCTTGGGGCCATTTTATGTGTTTTATGTAACATTGAATTAAATATTTACTGTGGGGTTGCACATGGGAAATATTTAATTTTGGGAAAAATTAGTACCAAGAATTAAATGTGGGGGTTAATGGTTTTGTAAGCTAATGGTGGGTAATCCCACAATAATGACTCCCACTTTTTGGCCAAGATGGACATTGACATCAACATTTTTAACTAAATAATCACTTTTGGAGACCTATAATAGCTAAACAATTAAGAATTTGAAGATGATAAAAACTAGTGATTTGTGTGTACATTTTTAAATATTTATTTTTATTGTTTTTAAATAAATCATGAATATTTATATGTAACTTTTAATAACTATTTTTTATAGTATACAACATTGCCACTTGTAGAAAATTTGTCTAGGTCTTGGGGTTTTCATTCCTTAAGGTCACAAGCTCGACTCTGCTTTGTAGTGGGAAAAGGAAAGGGTACATTATAATATGTGTATGTTCTTGCTCTACTGACCCAAGGTATAAGAATGGAATTTACCCCTAACATCCTTGGGTTAGATAATTTTTAAAGGATAATATTGTTGTGTTATGGCTCTCCAATAGGAAAAAAATGGCTTCCCAATGGTAACTATCCTGACATAGACAGGCACTGCTATGGGCCCTCTGGCTATGGAAGGAATACATCTAGATTGAATGGGCCTATGCAATATGATATACACTATAAAAAAAGAAAAAAATCATTCATATTTTGTCAAGCATAGATTCAACAAGCCCAATTGGGTGCCATTTCATCCTCAAAGATATTTTCTTCAGGAGAAGCAACCAATTCTTGAAATTTGCAAAGAAGATACACCATATAATGTCAAAAGGACTGAGTGAAGAGGATTTTTGCCATGTTTCTATAAGGAAGATTCACAATTTCTAAATAGGTGTTATAAGGAATCAAAGGTTGAACTTACGTCAGCTAATCATGTAAGGCAGCAATATGAACATACAATGCAGTAGTCTTAGAGACAGTATGCAAAAGTGGTATCTAATCATCAAAACAAAACAAAAATCAATGGACATAATAATAGAGGTCCCTTCAATCCAAATGAGAAATCACAATAGATGTGAGATGATAATGCAAGGGTTTATAATCTACAAGATAATGTAGATCAGGCTAAAAGGGCTCAACAAAATTCCCTGGAGCTACAAAATTAGAATCTCAAGCAGTGAATGGGAAAAATGGGGAAACTCAACATGTAGAGAAAGCAACTAAACATATGGATCATGTAGTACAAGTAGATGAACATGTGGAGAAGCATCAAGGATCTGACAGGAAAAAAGGGATTTTTTAGTGGCAACAAAGTGTTACAAGGTTAGAAGCTTCATTCACAAAGGAATATTGAAAAAAACATTGTCGATCAACAAAGGGTAATGCCAAAGGCCAAGACCAACTCAAAGAGCCAAAGAAAAGCTAAAAAAGAAAAAAAAAATATACCAAAAGAAGAAATTGATCCTGTAATGGAAGCGTAAAGAGGGCCAACCTAGGTTGGGGCAAAAATATCTGGAAGGAGATAAGAAAAAATCAAGCCAGTTACACAAGTCTATGGCGATTACCTTCTCTAAAGATATGCTAGATCCAAAAATTTAGGACCTACAAAATCAAGCCTTGATATGTAAAACTGGCATCTTTCCTTGAAAATAAATAAGTTGCAGGATTTTATTTTTAATGAATGGGAAGGGATTAGTAAAGTTTTCTATCTTGATAGAGAGAGTAATTTTCATTGTGATTTTTCAAAAAAAAATATACAGAGATGCTATATTTAAAGTTAAATCATGGGTTTATCAAGGATCTAGGTTGTTCTTGAAACCTTGGACCCTTAATTTTAAACCAGAATGTCTAGAGGTCAAATTTGTTCCCTCCTAGATTCAGTTAGAGGATCTCGCTCTAGAATATAGAGAGTTAATGCTAATTGAAGCCATGGCTAATAGGATAGGGATTTTCCTTAGACATGATAAATATTTTTTTTTAAATCCTTCAAAGCTAGTTAGAGCTTGTGTTCTATTAGATGTTACAAAGGAGATTCCAAATCACATTATTCTAAAGTCAAAATATGGGGAGTGGATCCAAAATATTATAGTTGAATCGCTAGAGAATGATTTTTTTTAAATTTCATGATCTTGATCATTCAAGCTCTGCTTGTCACTTGGTGGAAGATGTTAATTTGGAGCCTTCATTGGTAGAAAGGCGGGTGAATGGGGAAAATAAATAGATTCAATCAACACCTATAAGAGAAAATGATATGGTAAAATTGAATGAGTTGCCTTCTCAAGTGTTTCAATAAAATGAAGGTTCTCTTGTTGCAATTGTTCAAGATATATCTGGCATAAAAATGTACAATCAATTATCTTCTTTAAAGAGAGATAGTAAGAAGACTCTCACTGACTCGATTGTACAAGGTAACTTCTTTTTTCTTTCAGATACTCAATTTATTTCACTATGTAAGAATCCTGAAGGAGTGTTTTCACTCTCAATAAGTGAGGCAATGAAGAAAAAATTGTGGTTTTCCCTAGGTAATGGTTTTTTGAATCGTTTGAATCTATACACTCCCCCATTGCGTTGTACTTCATCTTTCAAAGTGGATATTGTAGTAAAATTTCTGATGTATTATGATTTTCCTCCAAGTAATTCACAAGATGTTCATTACCGATTAGAGGATGGGAATCAAGAATGTGTTTCCATTCAAGGAAAGGACTAGTTGGATAAACTTGAAGGCTCGAAGATTTTTTTAACAAGATTCTCTATTTAGCCGATTGCGAATTTATTGAATAAATTGCAGAAGTACTAAATGAGGTGAGTTTCACCCTAGGATGGTAGGTGAAGATGTTGAACGAATGGGAATTACAATTTTTTTAGTCTTTGGAAGACTCCTTTGGGGAGAGTGAGAAGTCACTTAAGAATATGGATATAGATAATGAGCAATGGTTGTTGCAGAAGGGAGAAGGGGATAAATAACAGAATGTAGAAAGAATGAAAATAAATAGTGTCAAAGATAACAGGTCTCTTGATGGTTTTTATTACACTCAGATGTTATCTATCTCTCAGATGCCAAGCACTAAACCTGAGATGGTTAAAACTAAGGGAAAGCATGGAAGGAAATTGTATGTCACTAAAATGAAGGAATAAATAGTTGCTAGTGTGCAAACCACCTTAGACACTTAATTGTGTTGTCTACAAGCAAGAATTGAAGGAGAGCATGTTGCTCTCCTTAGCCTCAATGAAGATAATTTCATGGAATGTTAGGGGTGTCAATGCCCCTTAAAAAAATGATCAAATCAAGCAACAAATAGATTCTTGTGGAGCGGATGTGATAGTATTGCAAGAAACAAAGACTTCAGAGTCAGCATATGAGCTATCAATTCAAAAATGAAATTTTTTGAAATTTGCATATTCTCCTACATAAGGTGCTTCAGGGGGACTCATAACACTATGGAACCCAAAACAAGTAGTAGTAGAACCAATTCAAAATGTAAAGAATTGGTAGCTTTTGAAAATACAACATTTTGATTTGAAGTTTTGGTTGGTAAATGTATACACTCCAACTACTACAAGGGAAAAAAAGTAGCTTTGGGAGGTCCTTACTAACATGTTGGATGGGATAAAAGATAAAAAAGTCATACTAGCAAGGGACTTTAATGCTATTACTAATCTGTAGGAAAAAAAATGGTTCTCAACCACCTCACAAGGTAATGGAAAAATTTGCAACATTCCTTAAAGATAATGCTCTAATGGATATCATGCCACAAAATGGTAGTTTTACATGGAAAAATCAAAGAAAAGGGTCTTTGAAAATTGTAGAAAGACTGGATAGATTCTTAGCCTCACAAAATTGGTTTATTTATAAGCATACTTTGTCTTCTCAAATCCTACCATTCTCAAGTTCAGATTACTTTTCCACTGATATCAACATTGAAGGAGATAGTCTAAAGGCTAAAGGTAAATCTACTTTTAACTTTCAAAAGATGTGGTTCAGGCACCCCCATTTTTTTTATTTTTTGAATCAATGGTGGATAAGTGCACCTTTTATAAGAGGTTCACATATGTTTCAATTAAGCAAAAATTTAAGTCATATCAAGGAAAATATTATGCATTGGAACAAGCATGTTTTTAAAAACATATTCCAAGAAAAGGAAAGGGTGTTTAAGCAGTTATCAAAGATTAATGAAATTATAATACAAAATGGGCTAGATGAAATGACTTATGAATAGAAATTTTTTTTGCAAGAAGAATGGGTTGAGCTGGTAGCAAGAGAAAAAATTTATTGGAGGGAAAAATCTAGAGAATTGTGGCTCGGAGAAGGGGATAAAAACACAAAATTCTTTCACATTTCAACTCAAATAAAAAAGTCATTAAATTATATGTTTTTGATTCAGTCTTCATTAATAGGAGAAGTGTTATCAAAGGAGAAAGAAATGCAGGAAGAAGGTGTAAGATTATTTCTGAATTTATTATCGGTACTCGAAAGTAAGTCAGCTACAAAAATTAATGATGGTGAGGAACTACTTGACAATATTCCTAAGTTGATCCAAAAAGAGGAGAATGATCAGTTATTGCAACCTTTTACTCTTGATGAGATCAAGAAGGTTGTATTCTCATTATCACCTAATAAGGCCCCAAGACCAGATGGATTTACTACCCTATTTTTTAGAAGTGTTGGGATTTTGTTGGTTTTGAATTTTTACTAGCACTAGAGGAATCCAAAAAAATAAGAACTATGCTCAAGCAGTTTAACACAACTCAAATTGTGGTTATTCTGAAAGTAAAAGAGCCAAAAACTTGTGTAGATTTTAGACCAATATCCTTGTGCAACACCATATATAAGATCTTCACTAAGGCTATCTATCTCAAGATTCAACCTCTACTATCAAAAGTAGTATCTCATGAACAGGGAGGTTTCATGCCTGGAAGGGAGACTCTTGAAGGGGTAATCATAGCCAATGAAGTGTTGCATTCCATTAAAACTAATAATTTGTCTTCTTTCATAAATAAGTTGGATATGATGAGGGCATATGACAAAGTAGATTGGGATTTTTTAATTTAGGTTCATCAAAAATTTGGTTTTTCTTCTAAATGGTGCAAATGGATTCGCTCATACTTATCAAAGGATAATTTTTTAGTAATTTTCAATGGGACTCTAGTTGGGTTCTTTAGCTCTACTCAAGGGTTGAGGAAAGGAGATCCTCTATTTCTAGTTCTATTCATCATAATGGAAAAGGCACTGAGCAAAACAATAAAAAAGGTTCATAGTCAAGGATTATGGTAGGGAGTATCCAGTCCAAACACAAGGATTGTAGAAACTCACTCTTTATTTGTAGATGATACCCTCTTAGTTTAGAAATCCTCTTTTCTAGAGGCAAAACAAGTCAAACAAGTACTTGGAAAATCTTCCTATGCTTCGATTCAAAAAGTAAATGCCTACAAGTCCAAAATTTACATTTTTAATACAAAGTCATCTATTTAAAAGAGGCTAGTAAACTTGTCAGGTTTCTAAGTAGCAGAGCTTTCTTGTGCATATCTAGGTATTCCTTTTTTGTAAACCGCTGACTGTCAAGTGACACTATATTGCACTTCTATAATACCCAAAATCCACCACTGATGTCTTCCCACTTGAAAAATTCAAATTTCAAACTGACCCGCAAAATTTCTAAATTACAAACTATGTCGTTGGTCAAATAGAGCCGCAATCATGGTCTTTATTTTACTGTAGAGCACCACTCTCAATAAATTAGCATTGCTATATTGCACCATTGATCATTCTAAACTGTGTCACACCCACGAACTGTGTCACAAAAGTTGGGTAGAAAGAATAATTTTAATTATTTTGACATGTTCTTTTTTCCATTTTGATTTATTTGGACTTCTAACTAGTTTTCAGTCTCCATTTTGCAGTATTAACCAGTTTCTTGCAGGTTGGATTGATTGAGGTAAGGAAAGAAAATGAAGACCTAGGTTCTCCATGTCATTATTAACTCATTGTATTAAGTGTTTTTAAACACTTTGGGAGAACTTATAATCCCTTTCTAATGATTTGATTACTTTCATGCTTTTAGGAGACACTAAATTTCTTTTGGGCTCTAAAAAGAACACTACAAAAGCTTTCAAGTTTGCAAACAAAGGGTTAAAAATAACTTTAGACAACTTACTTGATTTGGTTTGACGTTAAAAATTGAACAATACAACTTTCATCTTTCTTTTTGGTGCTATAAAAAGAATCAAATCATTGCTTTGAGGATTTAAAATGAACATGTGCATCTTTGTTTTGTAATCACTTACCCAAAATAACATCATCAAAAATGATGTATGCACTTCTCTCATGCTTTATAATGATCTTGATAATCAAAATTCCTTTTTTTGATCTTAAGTTGTGTAAGTGATTGCCTCCACATTTCATTTAGGTTTAAAAATTGAACCAATCTTGCGAGTGTGAGTGGAGTGCATCGTGAGTGTTCTCTCTTTGTTTCTCAACAAAGATCAATCAAACTACAGAGGTACTTGCTTGTTTTTGTGTACCTTTGGAGGGCATACCTTGGTGGGAAAAAGTACTCACCCCAATGGAAATACCCAAGAGGTAACAAGCATAATCCAAGCTCTTCCAAACCGCTATATAAATTTGTGGTTACAATGAAAATCATAAACAATGGGAAGCGGTGAATGATAAATATCCCCCAGTATCTTTATGATGCCTAAAGCCCTTGTTCTAAGGTTTTTGAGATCTGTCACAAGTATTTTATCATTGTATCCCCTAAAATGGATTCCCTTATTATGAGCTTTTGTTTAGAATCCCAAAATCCCAATATTTGTTGGCATTAGGAGGTCGGACCTCCAGAGCCATTCCACATTCTTACAACTTTTAGTAGAGATGAGAAGCATGCCATGGGAGATTCATGGGTAATAATTCTTGTATGACCCAAGAAGTGAGTGCACTGTAAGGGGGAGCCTATGTGGTCAAGCACCTAATCATCCACTAAGAGTAAGCGTAGCTAGATTCGTCCAAGTGGGAACTCAACATATATTTTCTTTTTCCAGCCTAGGGTTGTGCAATCTTTGAGTCAATTAAACACATTGCTTGGTTCCAAAATCTTGAAAATGAACATTCAACATTACAATCCTCCAAATATGAAACCCTTTAGGAGGGACAAATACATTTCAAAAAATCCAAGTGTTATTGCTTTCCCTAGGGATTTTATCCTTAGAGGCTTCTAAGCATTTGGATTTACATCATAATTTGCTCATACTAAAGTCAACATTAGGAAAATTTTTCCTTAATTTCTTTGATTTCTACACAATGGACTTTGTGGGATGAAAAGGAGTTATAACACTTGACATCTAGTTTGAAAACTCTAATCAAAGAATTGTTTGTGGTAAAAAGAACTCATTAATCAAATCTAAGAACAATTGAACCCCGCAAAATCAAAATTCAAAACCAAAGTTCAAGAGTCTTAGTCCAAGAGACCATGAAGAACATATTTCAAGGCTTCATGAGGTAAGAGAAATGTTGGTTTAAAACTTCTACAAGAAAGCTTCAAGAAACAACCCTAACTTGTATGAGTTTTATTATCAACAAAATCCAACTCTCTTTCAAAGGTTTTATTTTCTCACATAAGGAGTATCAAGCATGTTCTTCAATACCGAGGTTTTGTAAGATAGAGTCTTATCTAGGTCAAATCTAGGGTCAAAATTAATCATTTTAATCCATCCCTCAACCATCAAAATCAAACATCATTTCACCAACAAACTCTTGGAAATTTTGAAAACATCATTTATGCTATACTTCTAGTAAAAATAAAAATCATCTAGTTTGGTTAGATATGTGTAGATGAATCCTTCTCCACATATTTGATCAAATTATCAAATCTTTGTGAACAATTTTACCTCTTGATAAAATCCAACATCTTGGGGTCTAGGAATTCATTATCCAAAATCATCTTGTTTGACTAGGGGTGTCTTGATAAATCCTTCTTTATAAACCTAGTCAAATTATCATCTTGTGTACAAGTTCACTCTAGGAAAACATCCAACCTCTTAGAGTTTACAAGTTCACTATCCAAAATCAATCGAAATCCAATCAAAGAAAATCCTAAAGTTTAGCATCTCCCTCAAAGTTTCTCAAGAGTTATGTCATCTGCATCATCCATCTTCCATTTATCTCATGCTCATCATCACTTTGATCCTTAAATTATCCTAGTTCTTGTATTTTTGTGCCTAAAGTTAGATCAATCGATCTCTATTTTATGGTGCAGACTAGATCACAACACAAGAAGAATATGGCAATCAACAAGGAGACATCAACTTCAAGTGATCTAAGTCAAATAGCTCCTAAATAAATCATGTTGGATCAAGCAATCCCCCAAGAAATTTCCCTCTACCATCACAAAATCCTCAAGAGGAGGGACAAGTGGAGGACATCACCAACAATGCCTTAGGGATGATACAAGATGAAATCCTTGATATGGTGCAAAATCCTTAAAATCAACAAATTCTTAATGCCATGATGAAGTTATATCCCTCCCAATACATGCTTGAATTTGAAAAATAAGGGGCTAAACTCCCTCTTGACTATGACATAAGCACAATTGTGGAAACCCCTCTTGGGATCATGCCTTCAACCTCATCCACGATTCCATTTCAAAGCATCACTCAAGACATCTGGTAAATCACATCATCCATTGCTGGAACTCTGCCAATTGTTAGCAAGGGTAGCTCATTGCTTCATGCCCTTCAAGCCACCCCCTTGTGAATAACCAAGAGTTGGATGCAAACACCATATTGGGCCAATCCATCCCAGTAAAACCATTACACCCATATGTTCTTCTCACATTTCATAATCATACCAATTCATCATCCTTTCATGCAACACCATTGGTTTGCATGACATGCAAACCTCTCTCCCTATGACCTTACAAGGAGAAGAATATTTGTTTTGAACTGGGGGAGTCTTTGATCCCTCATCATCATCCCTTCAAGAGAATGCACCACCCATCTTTCCACCTCTACCACTTACATCCACATCACCCCTTGGGTTGGGTCTTCCTCCTTTACCCACCATCAATCAATCAAACCAAAGCAATCCCCTTATCATGAATCAGAGCATCATACCAAACCCTCCTGCTTTTCCATCAATATTGCAACAATAGGTGGAAACCATCCAACCAACCCAAACAATCAATACATCCACCATCCCTCAAATCTCTCAAAGCATGGTTTCCCAAGGGCCAAGCATCTCAACCATGTTGTCTACCACTCAAACCCTGATCATCAACACGATCGTTCTGCTCATCACAATGGTCAACACAATTCCCAATCCAGTGCCACCACCACCAAAACACAACATGGAAAATTAATTTAGTATCACATTGCAAGCAGCTCAACAAGTCTCCTATCCAAAGGAACTCCAAAATCAACAAGTTGCATAAATAGTTGCTCAAAAAGCACAATTAGTGGCACAACAAGTGCAAAAAAATCTGACCAAGCCCAAGCTTTACTACAACAACAAAAATCCACCAAAGTTGCACAAGAAGCTCAAGCAGCTCAAGAAGCTCAAGACACACAAGCCACCCAAGCTGCACAAGTAGCTCAAGCCACCCAAGTTGTGCAAGTCACTCAAGCCGCTCAAGCTGCACAAGCTGCACAAGCCACTCCAATTGCACAAGCAGCCCAACAAGCGCATGCTCAAGCCCAAGACCAATATCAAGCTTAACAAGCACAAGCATAAGCACAACACTAGGCACAATTGCAAGCAACCCAACAAGAAGCATATCAACAAGCCTTGCAAGATTATCAAGCACAACAACAAGTAGTTGAGAAACAATCCCAATAAAAATCTTTGTTGGCACAACAAAAATACAACCAACAACAAGCTTTATTGGCACAACAACATCACAACCAACATCAAGCATTGTTGGCTCAAAAACAAATGCAGGAATTAATCATGCAGAAAATCTTGGAGAAACCCCCCACCAATTCCACACCTATCAATCAAACATCCCAACCACCTTAAAACACATTTACTCCACCTCCTGATCTGCAAAATGATGTGATGACACAAATCAAATTGCTCTCAAAGAAAGTGCTTGATCTTCAATCAAGAAAAAAAAGGACACTAAAAAATCTATCTTCAATCAAGAAAAAAAAGGACACTAAAAAATCTATGTCCTTATCCTTTTGACAGGAGCCTTGCAATGGTACCAATCCCTAAATTTGAATTAGTATCGTGGGATAGGAAGCCTTAGAGATCATGCCAAGGAATTCCAAGTACACTGCATGGAAGTCACATACAATGATACATATTTGATGTGGTTGTTTCCATGAAGCTTGGTTGGTCTCGCCATGGAGTGGTTCTCTTGTCTGCCTAAGGGCATCAGAACATTCCAAGAAATTGAAGACGCATTCCTCAAAAAATATGCATTCAACATGGACACAGATGTTATTCTAGAGGAATTTTTGGTGCTCAAATAGGGAAAGGGGGAATCATTCACCTCCTTCCTACAATGATGGTGATCCAAGGCTAATCAAAGCAAGTGGGCCATGCCAGAGGAGAGAAAAATTTGATCATTGCCAATCTGGATGACAACTTGGAATTTTATCTAAAAATGTAGTGCATAACCACATACGACCAACTAATCCCCAAGGAACTCAACATCAAAAGGGCCCTTATTACATGGGGGGGCATACCTACATATCTTACACATCAAGATAATTGCCCATCCACAATCTAGAATGAGAAATATCGCACATGGGTGAAAAACAAGAAAGTTACCAACGATGGGGTAGTTGATACCAAGGTCGTCATCAGTGCTCCAAAGCATAATGTTAAAAACTTGTCATCAACCAAAGAACAATAATCAAAATAACACACAAGCCAATGTGATAACCCAACAACCACGCCACAATCAAGTCAACAACCTCAATAATCAAGGAGTACCACCTCCATGAAATAGATATCCTCCCAAGAGGAAATTCATAGCCCTTGGGGAGTCAATCAAATCCATGAAGAAGAAGTCAGTCAATGAAAACCTCATCAAGATCCCCACATATATAATTACCAAGAGCCCCAGGTGAAACCACCCTAGTACAATGAAAATTTCCTTTGCGATTATCATAAGCTCAAGGGGCATACAACCGCTAATTGCATGAACCTAAAAAATGTCATCCAAGATCTCATTGATGAAAAAATCATAAATGTTGAGCAACCAGCTAGTAATCAAGATCTAAAAACATACACAAATCCGATGCTCGATCACAACCAATAAAACAAAAAAGGAAATAAAAATTATGGCAATGTGAGCCATGTGTATGAAGGATTCATCGCATGTCTTGACGAGATGGTCATTATTGTTAGCATCAAGGGTGCCAACACTGATTGTGGAGTCACCAAACATGGTGAATAGGTCACCATTTTCAAGGCATCACAACCACCTAGAACCTCCACCTCAAATCAGAAATTCATCCCTAATGGTTACAACATCCTTGACTAGTTAAAAAGAACCCCTACTCAAATCTCCATCATGGAGTTACTGAATATTTCAATTTTCCACAAAGAAATCCTCGAGGAAGCATTGGCTTCATCTACCATCTCCGCCAATCTTGATACAACGCAATTTCAAGCTATGGTCGGTAACATCACCACTCTGAATCTCCTCACATTTTTTGGTTAGGACTTTCCCACCTAGAACTCTTGGTTCACAAAAATAAGGTCAAAAGGGTCTTGGTGGATGGGGGTATAGGCCTCAATATTTTTGGAATCTCTAAAGATTCTATTGATAAAGGTAAGGATATCATAATCAACGCTTACGATGATCAAGAAAGAGTGTCTTAGGGCACTATTAAACTCCTTCTTCAAGTAGGGATAGTTGTTATGAAAACTACATGTCATGTGTTTGACCTTGACCTACCCTATAACATCCTTCTGGGACACTTGTGGATCCACAAGATGTAAGCAGTTGCATCAAATTTCCACCAATGCATCAAGTTTTCATACTAAGATAAAGAGGTCACAATCTATGGTGATCCTAAACCCTTCGCCTACTACAATATCTTCAAAGACAAGTATTATAAATTACCCCAAGTCCCAAAGAATGATGAAGGCCCCTCAAATTCATATATCAATCCATCCAACATAGCCTCCACTTCTAGGAAAAAGACACCTACCATCCCTAACATATCCAATATTAAGCTTATAATCCAAGACAATGGGTGTGGGGAATACAAAATGAAGAAAGGAGCCTTTGTGGTTGGGGAGTTACTTGAATCCCCTACATCTCATGGAAAACCACAACCCACCAATAAAACAGCTCAAACCTTGAGGGTGGATCCTTCCCGATTCAAGAGATGGGGAGATCTAGGCCAAGAAGTTATGGATGAGTGAGATGTATCTAGTCTCCTCTATCAAGATGAAAGACCCATACTAGCCCTTCCTATGGATGATGAAAATAGAGGACTTCACTTAATGTTGGGTATGGAATATAACATAAATGAAATTCTGGGAAAGAACAACAATGGTCATTGGGAACCTATCATTTTTGAGAAACAAATGAAAAATATTAGCTTTGGGTGTTCCCCTTTGAGTGTAACCATATGTGGTAGAATTCCCCAAGTTAACTATTGTGCCTTTTGCACACACGCCCCATTCAGAATGGGGACCCTCTTTTCCCTCTTTCCTTTTTTGGATCCTTTCGTTTCACCTCATTTTGCGTACCCCATTTTTGTGCCCAAGTTGGGGGTAGCACATTTCCTAATGTCATATTTTGAGTCTCGGGCTTTTCGGGTTTTCCTTGTTGAAATTCTGGCATGTGGAAATTTTCGGGTTTCCCCTGCCCGGTTTCCTCTCCCAAGTTTCCCCTGTCGGATTTCCTCTTCTAGGTTTCCCTAGTCGGGTTTCCCCTCAGGCTTTGCTGTTTCAGAACAGCTGTCCCAGAATGGCTTTTCGGGCCCCAAACCCCAGACCTCCCGCCACCTTTACGTTTTCCGAGCTCACCAACCAAACTTGCAACTATACGGAGGAGTTAATGCCGCATTAATGGCTGTCTTTTGCTATAAAACCAATTTTTCCAGCTGTCCTTATCAAAGGCTCAAGTGATAGATAAGATTGAAGAGCTCCTGATGAATCTAGTTTTCCTTCTATCAGATTTTGAAGTGTTTTCCCGATGATGTCTGCGCATCCGGCGGTTTGTTCTTCGAATTCTCGAGGTAGGTTTTCCATCTGTGTGCCCTCATTTTTGTTTCACAGTTTTTCAAATTTTCTTCAAGGTAAAATGCAAAATGAAGCCCAAACTAGATAAATTTGCGCCCTTCGCACATAACCCATGTTTTATAAATCTATAAATCTGTCGTTAGATCACCTAAAATTGATCTGGAACCTTCCCACATGGCTGTTCTTCAGAACGACGCTAGCGTCTTCCTGGCCCAAGTCTTCTCGCGACCATCCATACCTCCATCTTTCAAATTTTTGATCTTGTTCTTTTCTTCTTCAGATTTCCACCTCCGGAATTCCCTTCTCGGGATTTCGTTGTGTCTCCACCATTTCAAATGGCCCCGTCTGAGCGACTTGCCGACCCTTAGATCCCAAACCCTCCATTTTTGTCTAGATTCAAACTTCCCAATTCTCTTCAAATCCATCCTTAGAATTCGGTTTCTAGAATTTCGTTCCTAGGATTCTGTCCCCATTTTGTTGTTTCAAACGGCTTCCACCTTGTGTCTTCCTGGACTTCGTTTCCCCATCGCAAAATCTTCCTTCTCCCGATCGAAACTCTCGACATTTTCTTCCCCCCGGACTTTCACCTCTGGAATTCCCTTCTCGGGATTCCGTTGTGATTTCGTCGTTCCAAATGGCCTCGTCCGAGTGTCTTCCCAGATCCCGAACCCCGGTCTGCTGTCCACCAAAACTTGAAGCCTTCGGTCTTTTTCTTCGTTCTTCTTCTAGATTCTAAACACCGAAACTCCTACCCCGAAATTCCTTTCCTCCTAAGCCGTTCTAAACGGCGATCTCGGAGCATCTTCCCGACCTCTGGGTCCCAGTGCCTCGTTCGCCGTATGGTTGTCCCGAGCCCTCTGATTAATTCTAGAAACCTCCTCCTGGGTTGCCTTCCCTGGGTTTCCTCTTGCGTTTCGCAGTTCCACATGGCCGACCCGTAGCTACTTCCCAATGACGGCAATCCAAGACCCAGATTCCATTCCCCGGAATTTCGTCCCCTCTGCACTATTTCAAATGGCTTCCCTACAGATAATACCCGAACCTCCAAATGGGGCATCAAAGGACCTCCAAATCCAAAATGGATTTTGACCCACTTGTTAGAATTTGGTTTTCTTCCATTTCCAATTTCAAATCTTCAAATCCAACTTTGGGAAGTGCATATGGGAATTCCATTCTCATTTTTCCCTTTCAAGCGGCATTCTACCAAGGGATTTCTAGCCCAGGAACTCCGGATTGTTTGCACTGCCCTCTAATGATGAAATATCTTGCTTCCATGATTATTAAATATGAATGATGATTGTCGGGCTAATCTTGACATGTAGGGGTTTGTCGCTGGCCATTTTGTCAAGTTCATCATTACTAATTCTCTTTTGTTGTGCAAAATTTATGGAATCCAATCGAGAGACTTTCGGTGCTTCTAGAAAAGGAAAAGGAATAGCTAAGCCACCAAGGGGAAAGGAGGATAAAGACCTGATGAAGTACAAGTTCCAAGGGGTCCCTATTCAATCTAGGATCACTACCCTTTGGAGGGATGTCTCCAATACCAACATCGGACAAGTCGATGTTGATGAATTCACGTAGAGGGTCAGAATGAACCCAAAAACTGCAAATGCCAAGTTGATAAAAAGCAGTGGTCTTGCTAAGGCTGCAAGTTTCCCACCAGCCCTAGTGGCCCCAAAGCTGGTGATGGCATGTGTGGAGGCATACCAATCTGATACCAGAACTATCATGGATCACGAGGGGAATATCCTTGCAGATATGTCTCCATCGGGTATAACTGAGACCTTCCACATTCCCGCCTTTGAGAGCATGGAGGTCCCCACCTTGGAAGACTATAAGGAGGTGTGGGAACAGGACCCATTGGATTGTAAAAGGCTCATCAACCAGTGCTGGTTGATAGACAAATGGGCTAGTGTTGGGAAGCTTCCTCAGGAGCTCTACTGCAATGACTTCTTCGAAGACTACCATGATCTTGTAACGCTGCTCAGGCGAGTCAAGGGCCTTCATAGTGCGGTTTTCTTTCAAGAATGGATGTTCTATTTCATAGAACAGATTCTCCAAGGTAAGGGTACCACCTTCTATTGGGGCGAGATAATCAGCGACTATTTCCACGAGCAGTTTACCACTGTGAAGAAAACTAACAAATTCTTCATGACCTCTTAATTGGTGTATTCCCTCACCAATCAACGACATTATCAAGGTTTGATAGTGATGCCAAGTGATCCATCAGGGTCAAAGCTCAAACCATATGACAAGTACCCTCAGTTGCAGTTTAGGAATTTCAAAACAAACTATTGTAGGGTGAATGACGATTTCATTGCCCACGTAATCCGATTGGTAGGAGGAGATTTTCATAGAAGGACATCCCATAGTGCGAGGGTCCTCCTCAGACAATACGCCTTCTAGTATATTCAATTCCAAAGGTTCACATACATCCACGTTGAAGGCTTCTCGGATAAACCAAACAAGCTGCCCCGGTACCCAAATGATCGGATCATTCTCTTGGAGCTGACTCGACAGCTGTGATACATTCATAGTGTTTTGAGTGAAAAGCATCTTGCAGGCCCTGTCTACCCCATGAACCTTGGATAAGGGATGTATAAGGTCCACACTTCCCAATGCACAGGATATTCAGAAAGGGAGTTGGCAGAATATAATTTTGAACAATATATAGCAAGGCCACAGATGGATCCCTATGGCCATGTCAGAAAGGCATTGGGGCATGGATATGCCCACCTCCACAACATCTAGGACTTCTAGGCCAATTGCAAAGATGATCTTGAGGTAACATTGCGATATTATATGCACATGACTATCATCCATGTATGAAGGGTGAAATTATGCTCGGTACCTGATCAACTAGAGGAGGATGAGGAAGCTATTGTGGATCCAAGTTATGATGTAGTTTCCAACCTGCCGCTGCCCGCTATCAACTAGGATGCACTGGAGCTCAATGATATTAGTGTGCTCACCAAGGTTGTCGAAGTCCGAACAAGAGCATAGATCGACGAGAAGGTGGCCCAATTGAAACAACAAGGGGTCATCCTGACATACACCGAGCTTGCAAGTGAACATGTAAGTGAGCCAAGTGGCTCCGAGGGTGGGGAAGCCGCTGCTGCAATTGGGGAGACATCTAAAGCCCCACCACCTCAGAAGACCAAGAAAAGAAAGGAGGCTAGCCAACAGCTGCCCAAACCAAAGGTCTACACCTATAAGTCTTCCGAGCTAGAGCCCTCTAAAAAGAAAAGAAAAACAACAGGAAGCATAGAGACAATGGTGATGCCCAAGGGTTCACCCCTTGGGATCACGAGCAAAGGATCTAGCTCATTTGGATCTCTACCCATTGTAATCACCGCCGCCACCCCGCTTGCCTCAATTCTAGCTTCTGCTTCCTCCCCACCTATGGTGGATATCTCTATCCACCTTGCTCAGTATCCTCCAGTATCACAGGTCATTCCCATGGATTCATCATCTGCTGCCACCTCGCCTATGACCTCTCCCTCCATGTCTCCTTCCCTTCCTTCTATTTCTGCTACCACAATGCCAACCCCAAACCTTCCAGAGTCTTTGGTGAAGTATACGTATAATGTTCCTTTCGAGCTTTCAGGGATGCTCACCAATCCAATAGTTCAGACTACGATAGCTTAGGCTATGGCCTCCACTCTAGCGGCATCCCCCTCTACTGAATCACCAAAGATGAAGGCGACCATGCAGATATCAGACGAACATGAACAACAATAGTTAGAGGCTGAGAAGCCGTTGGAGTATGAAGAGTTTGAATATCATGAACATCCCTTGTTTGAGCGTCAGAAGATTGATAAGGTGGCCTATGAGTCTTCAGGTGAGGGTAGTGAAGACAGTGAGGACCTTGATATTGAATTGATCCAAGAGTCAAATGAATCCGAGCTCAATGCCGAGTGGAGCAAAAAACTCAAGGAAATTGAGGACAAGGAGGCCGAGGACCGGATTGCACATGAAGAGGAGACTGCCGCTCTAGAGACAGAAGGTAACAAATCTCCAACTGAGGAACATGGATGACTCTAGAGCATGGTGAGGAAACTTTCCTCCAAGAGAGCAAATAGGAAGAGAGCCTCGAGGAGCATCAAGATACTTTAAACAAGGAGGAGGATGCTGAGAAGAAGGATTCACCCAAGGAGAAGCAATGTACTAAGTCCCCCACTAAACATGAGATATTTGAGCAAGTTTTTGATGAAGGAAAGGAAGATATGAGAACAAACAAGAAGGCTTTCTTTGTCAGAAATGTCGAGCTCGAAAAGGAGGAAAGCGGGACTCAAAGTGAAGCACCAGGGAAGGAACCCCAAATGCCTAATTGGCTACAAAGGTAGCTCAAGAAAAAGACTCCCACATCAAAGGATCCCAAGGCAAGGCTAGAAGCCATCATGGCTAGAGCACGAGTAAGCACCACAAAAGACAAGAAGCTGAGGGTTAGATTGAAGATAACCATGGATGCCTCGGGATCAAGAGCAGTGTAAATAGAAATGTTGATGGTTGGGGAACATGGCATAACTTGCAATGTCTCCACCAGTGACCTGGGAGTGGCCACAAGGGAGCAGAAGGTTGAGCATCTCTAGGAATCAGTCGCTACAATAGTGCACCTTATCCACCAGGATAAGATCTCCAAGGAGGAATTAAAGGAGCAGGTGGCCGACCTAACAACTTATATTTAGCAATGGTCATCTCTGGATGATCAACCTATAACATTATCAGCCTCGCCTCAGTTGTTGTCCAGAGAACAGATTGACAAACTAGAAAAGAGGCGGAACTTGGACAAAACTATGAAAAATTGGTTCCGGCAAGTTTTGGACATAGGGAACACAGGTATCAATGTAGCTGTTCGGGCAACAAATAGGTTCGTAGAGGTTTAGAAAACTCTTGAGGACACAAGGTAGATCTGTGAGAAGTTCCCTAGGAAGTACGATGCAGCCTACCCAAAGATTGAGGCCATTCTCATGTTGCCAAGTGATATCTGGGAGAAGGACCTTGCCTTTAAGGATGATGACCACTGGCTGGTGGATACCTGGAAATGAGATTATAACCACCGAAAGAGAAGGCTGGAGCAGATTTTGGAATGAATAGCGCCTGACATTAAATGGGCAAGGGAGTCTAGGGAGGAGTGTACTCAGTACCTCAAACTGATGACGGGGTATGAGGTGCCCGCAGTCGAGATCAATCCCGAGAACATCAAGCCCAACTTCTTGAAGATTATGGAAGATGGGATGTCTACCAAAATCACCACTGAGTTCATGTATTTTGCGGCCTAAGCCTTCACACAATCATAATTTTTCAAAGAGAACGAAGCTAAGTATGAGGCAGACTAGGAGAAGCTTGGCAACAATTCCCAGGAATGGAATTACCAAATCTTGAAGGCTGACATCCTAGAGGTGGAGAAGTTTCAATCTCTGATCCTGAGTTTCATGGAGTATGCCACATTGAAGAAGTGAGAGGGAAACCTAGTCATTGACGAACAGTTACTTGAAGAATAGCTACAGTAGAGGGAAAATCACTAAAAGATAAATTTGCTACAGTGTTGTCACTAGATGACAAAATACGGAAGAGACAAGAAAGTGTTTATTAATGTAATATATTGTGGGGTAGGTGAAACCCTAATGTAAAATGAATCTTGGCCACATAATAGAATCAAATCTTGGCCACTCATTTTGTTTTTTAAAAACTATAAATAGGGCTCTCCTCCTCTCATTTGAAGGGAGTTGAGTTGTTGTAAAGGCATGCTACAAAAATTATAAATAGCAAATATAGTCATTTTTGGTGTATTTTTTGGGTTTCTCAATATGTTTCATGATTCCTCTCCCTTTTTAGTTATAGTTTTGCTTTAGGTTACTTTGTTGTTCTAGCATCTTCAGATTAGACTTGGTAAATTTAGTATGTTATTTCTAGTTTTGGAGATAGTTGTTGTGTGTATGCTTTCCTTGTCCATACTTTTGGTCATTTGCTGAAGGTAGATGACTATGCAAAGTTACTTTGGACTTTGATTCCATTGCTACTCATTAAACTTTATCTTTATTCATGTTTCCATAATGAATGACTGATGAACATCTACAGTCCCTAGAAGATAGCACAAATTTCATGATATTGTGAGAGTTCTGATTAAATGAAATCTAGTTTAAGGAAACTGTCCACAATAAGAACCTCCATGATCACTGTTCATCGGTAGTTGTAGGTCCAAGAAATATCTTTCTTCCTCGCCCTTTCTTTTTCATTTTTTATAGAAACAACTTGTGCCAAGGTTCATTGCACATTGTAAAGCCAAATCCAACGAAATAATGGAGTCTGAGACTACTGCTTGAACCTGCAGCAAAGCATATCAATTCTAGACCTCTAGAACTCCATTTATTGACTCAATTCCCCTATAGCTTCAACCATGTAAGGCTGCCTTGTGATTCCAGCAAATCACATAAACAACTGAAATATTCTAAGCACTGTCAAGACCTGACATCCGAGAGACCTTGGGATAGTGTTCTGCAATTTGATTGTGGAAGATTGTCTTTCAAGAGAGGTAATGCACCTATGTATTACCTATGTTGTAAATTGCATAAAAACACCATCAACATTAACGTAGTCAGGACTCCCCCTTAGCTATTGGCAGTCACCCTTCAATTATCCATATAAATAGGTCTTCCCTTAGATAGCTTCACCTTTGACATCACCGATGTGTGTAGTAGTAGTGATGACAAGGATCCCATTACTAATGTACCTATGCTATTTGAAGACTCCTCCCTACTCATGATTAGTACCTCATCCTTTGAGTTAGACCACCAAACCCACAAAATAAACCTGGTCTACCCCCAACTCATCAATTATGACCAATGAGGACCATTGATTTTGGACACGTTCAAAAATGAAGAGGCACTCTTAGAGTTCACAGGACTAAGGGATATTGTACCATATGGAGATCATAAGGCAGGATTTGACATCACATTAGACACTCAAGCCTATTATGGGGAGACGATTGAATCCTTCAATTGCAAAAGTGAGAAATTGAGAATAATCTAAAGGTCCTTGAATGAAAACCACTTTGTGGCACTCTCAGACCCTAAAATAGTAAAAATAAAGGATGCATCCAATGGTGAAACCCTCTCTAAGGTGCCAGAGGATGAAGGATTCGGTCTTCCCCTCACTACACATCATCAAGAAAAATTAGTGGTCCTAGCAGAAAAATGAAATCCTATCAACTTGGGAACAAAGGAGCTACCACACATAACTTTCTATGTTGAATCACTTCTCATGGAATAACATGAACTCTTAGCTACATTCCTAAAAGAAATAAAGGTAAATTTTGCATGGACTTATGCTGACATGCCTAGACTCAATCTAGAGGTAGTAGTTCATTACTTGGTTGTATATCATTAGGAAAAACCTGTGAGACAAAATCTTAGAAAGATGCACCCCCAAACAGCCTTATTAGTCAAAATGGAATTGCAGAAGCTCCTGGATGCAGGATTCATACACTTGATTGATTATCTAGAGTGGGTGTCCAATCTAGTACCTATATCAAAACCCACTAGAGGCATCCGCATCTGCACTAATTTCAGAGACTTGAACAAAGCATGTCCCAAGGATGACTTTCCACTACCAAACATTGAAATGAGAGTGGATATGATAGATAGATACAAGATGCTATCACTAATGGATAAGTTTTCCAGATATAATTAGATGATGATAGCAAAGGAGGACTAGCATAAGACAATGTTCACATGTCTGTGGGGGACCTACTGTTGGAGTATGATGTCGTTTGGGCTAAATAATGTAGGTGCAACTTATTAGAGTGCCATGCTACTAATATTTCTTGACATGATTTATAAGATAGTGGAAGACTACATGGATGACATATTGGCTAAATCAAGAAAAAGATGAGACCACATATCAACTTTGAGTTCCATTTTTGACAGGTTGGAAAATTACAAGGTCTGCCTCAACCCAAAGAAGTGTTTCTTCAGATTGAAATTAGGCAAGCTCCTGGTATACATCATGTCAATGAGATAAATCGAGGTAGATCCTGCCAAAGTCAAGGTGATCCTTGAAATGGAAGCACCCAGGATGCTAAAGCAGTTAAGAGGTGTACAAGGAAGGCTCCAGTCTATCCGTAGATTCATAACACAACTGGCAGACAAAAAATCCCATATTCTCATCCACTCCACAAGGGGGTAGCATACAAGTTGGATGAAAAATGTGACTAGGAATTCAACAAAATCAAGGAATACCTACTCATGCCACTAGTTCTAATACCACCAATTCTAGGAAAACCATTGATCTTATACATATTAGCAACAATGGTAGATCTTGATGTTCTCTTATCCCAACATGATGAAAACATAAGGGAGAGGGTTATCTACTATATCAGCAGAACCATGGCAGGACATGAGCTAAACTATACACCTATTGAAAAATATTGTCTAGTAGTCGTATTCGTGGCTCAAAAGTTCAGACACCACATGTTAGCTCATCAGATCAAGCTAATCACAAAAATAGATCCACTCAAATACCTACTTTCCAAAGCCACTCTAACAAGATGGAAAACCAAGTGGGTCATGATATTGACAAAACATGACATTGAATATGTAGAGTGCAAGGCCATCAAAGGACAAGAAATTTTGGATCAACTAGCGGAGGCACCTATATATGCAGAAAACCCACTTATCTTAGAGTTCCCTGATGAATCGATTTTTAGTCTAAGTGTAGCAGACCATTGGAAGATGTATTTTGACTGATCATACACACAACACCGGTCAGGAGCGGGCATTTTCTTCATCACTCCACAAGGGGAATGCATAACCAAATCCTACAAGCTATCATTCTCATGAATGAATACCATAGAAGAGTATGAGGCTCTCATTATAGGATTAAGGATTGTGGTGCAATGGAAGATTATGGCTCTTAAGGTGTATGGAGAATCTCAACTCATAATCAAACAAGTAAATAGTGAATATCAGACAAAGGATGATAAACTGGCTCCATACAAGAAATTGGTGGAGAGCCCCAAAGAGTCATTCATTGATATTACATTTGAACAACTACCTAGAGAAAACACTAGAGTAACAAACACAATGGCTATAATTGGATCACTCTTGGAAATCCCACAGAATGTCCCAAAATAGGAATTCCTTGTAGAGCAGCTTCTTGTCCCAACATTTGAGGTACCAGAGTCTGAATTTGTGTGTGAACTCGCTGGTCTCCATGATCATTGGTACCATGACATGTACACCTACTTGAGAATAGGAGTCTTTCCTACTCACATATCCCCCAACCTCAACAGAGATTTTGTCAAAAATTCTTCACATTTATCATCCTAGGAGAAAACCTCTACTATACGAGCATCAAAGGGGCCCTATTACATTGCCTAAAGCCTAAGGAAACCTTGACCTCTTTAACCAAGGTACACAATGAAATTTTTGGTTCACACTCAAGCGGTATGACTTTGGCTAAGAAATTGTTGCGAACATGATACTATTGCCCCACAATGGAAAGAGAAGCTCATGAATTTGTCAAGAGATGATTGTAGTGTCAGTAGCATTGGGACCTTATACGTGCACCACCTCAAGAGCTTTATCCCATTGTCACACCTTGGCCTTCTCACAATGGGGGCTCGATCTCATCAGTAAAATCACCCCCACCTGATCGAATGGCCACAAATTCGTCATCATCACCATAGACTACTTTACAAAGTGGGTCAAAGCCATTCCCATGACCTACATAACTGGAAAGTAGATATCTAAGTTCATCCTGAACTACCTCATTTGCTAATACAATGTCCCCCAAGCTTTTATCTCAGATAATGGGACACCTTTCAAGAATCAGGATGTTCATGACCTTTTCCAAAAATTTGGCATCCAACAGCGCTTTTCCAATTCGTATTACCCTTAAGGCAATGACCAAGCAGAAGCCACCAATAAAACCATCTTGAAAATCCTTAAGAAAATAGTCAATGACACCAGTCGTGACTGGCATCTACATGTAAATCTCACCTTATGGGCTTATTGCACTAGCAGTCATACACCAATAGGTTCCATCCACTTCTCCCTAGTCTACGGATCAAAATCCATCCTCCCCATTGAGATTGAGCTCCCATCCCTAAGGATATCACTACAAAATCTCATTTCAGAGTAGGAATACTGGGTCTCAAGGTTAAATGAGCTAGAGTTACTGGATGAACGATGCATGGGTGCCCTAAATCACTTGCAAGTCTATCAAAATTACCTGAAACACAGCTACAACAAGAAAATTAGGAGGTAGACCTTCCAAGTTGGTGAGCTAGTACTAAAGTTGAATCAGAAGAACCTGCCAAATCTAGATAGTAAGGGAAAGTTTGAGCCTAACTGGTTGGGACATCTCATCATCATGATGAGCTATAAATCGGGAGCCTACCAGCTATCAACGCCTGAAGGGGAACCTCTATAGGAGACCATGAACAACTCCCATCTCAAAAAGTTTTATGCCTAAAATCTTTCAAGGTATAGAACCAAAAATACAAAAATAAAAAAAAGAAAATATAAAAAAGGATTGAAAACAGTAAAGAAAAAAATCATCCTCTAGTGAAAACCACTTTTGTGGCACTTTGGGCAAGTACCTTGGTGAAAACCTAGAAACTAGGTGCCAAGAATAAATAAAGCACTCTCCATCCATCGAGATCTTTGTAGCTTAATTTTCACACTCACTTATCCATTACATCTTACCATTCATCCATCATTAATCTCCCATCCATCCATCTACATTTGTACCATAGCTTGATCTTGTGTTTGTATCATGCTCCACCCTAGTACTACTTGGCATAGTCCTAAGCTTAGTCTATCCTGCCTGTATTGAAGTAGTCTATCACATCATGTTGGGGGCATGTTCTTGTACCTACACTTGATCAAATTCATGTACACTCTTGTGATATTCCTTAAAATCAAAAATCAAAAAACATTCAAAAAATTAAAAAATCCAAAAACATTCAAAAAATCCTTCAAAAAGTCAAAAAACATGAGAAAATAAAAAATTCAAAAACATCCAAATCATCCAAAATCCAAAACATGTTAAAAATCCAAAAATCAAAAGAGTATTCATACCAAACTACGTCATCTGTGAGCTTGAACGTAGGAAAGGTTGATCTTTGATCATCCCCCGAGATATTTTAGGTTGGTCCTTTAGGCGTTCGTCGTAATAAAATGGCAATTTGTTTGCCCATCTATCTCATTGATAATCAGGTTTGTGTCAGTCAAACTATGTGGTCTCCACATGTATAACGTAGGTAAGGCCAATCTATTGATCAGCTTTTGAGACCCCTAGGATAAGTCTTTAGTTAGTCTCTTGGTCAAAATCTCAAAAATCTTAAAAAAAATCAAAAATCGCAAAAATAACCTCAAAATATTTCAAAACATCAAAAACATCCAAATATTTGAAAAAAAAAAACCCAAAATGGTGCATCCGTATCATCTTGCTTTCACCCACAATAATCATCATTCATAATAAATCAATCATCATTTTCATCCTTTGGTAAGTCGGTCGGAAGCAAGTCTAGCAGGTTTAAAAGTGAAATCTCAATTGTCAAGTCTCAAGTCTAGATCAGTAAGTCAACAAGTTAATCAATTCCGAGTATCAATAGCTTATCATCCAATCAAATCTTATCATCACCTGATAAAAACATGTCCTAGGATGCATCCTTCCTACAATGGACATCAACATCAGGCATCACCATAGTTTAGTCTTGGCTAACGATATGAATAACATTAGCTTGTTTGTTTAATTTATCTGGTATTTTTTACTTATCTTATTTTGTGCTCACTCCAAGGACCTCTCGATGCTGCCTAATCAAAAGGGTTTAGAAAGAGAGGAATGAGGCAACAATCATTATCTTTTATCCGATGTTCTTGTTGGATATTCTTGTAAAATAACTTCATCATACATGTTTTGTTTGGTTTGTAAGGAGGGTGTTTGAAGTGTCTTGTTGACCACATAGGAAGGCTTTCTTTTCTATGTTTTGGTCTGAGATGTTTAAAATATCTGAACTACATCTTGAATAAGGTTATGTGTGTCAAGTGTGAACATGAATATTCCTATCTGATTGTTGAGTCAAAGTCCATCACACTAGGTACAATGCCATCCTAGTTCTTAATACCTTGATGCATCGTACCTACATGTGTTATCAAACATAAAGTAAATGGCCCTTGTAAATCCCAACTCCTGGTTGCATTATCATCATAAAATAAAGCTTGTTGGATCTTCTTTCCATACTAACATCATGTCATGACAGTTACTCAAAAAAAAAAATAGCATCCATCCTGCATCCACCAATCGTTAGCATATCATATCGATGCATTTCATTTCATCATTAATGTAGAATCATTTACATTCCATTATAGGATTATCACAGAGGCATTATTAAGTTATGCATAGATTATCATAGATTTCATCATAACCGCATTACACATAATAGGTCATTTGCATTCCATTCCACATTATCATTTCATTATTACCATTACATTATCATAAAACATCACATCATAGATCATCTTGCATTATCATAATAAAATGGCATAAATCACATACTGTTGCATATTATTGCATGAAGATTACTATATCATAATCATATACATTACATTGAAAAATTGGTTCATAATGTAACATCGCATTCATTGCATTAACATTGCATATCATAAATACCATGTATCATCTCATAAAGACATAGCATTTGCATTTCATAAATCATTCATAAATACATAGGAAAAACAAGAAAGAAAATATATCACCTGCATATCACTGCATACATGTCATAAATACATCGCATAATTCATTTAGGACATAATATAGAAAACCATTTTGCATATCATGATCACATCCATACATTGTAACCATAAAATACATAGAAAATATAAAAATAAATGCATCCATAATCACTGCATCATATCATAACACATAATTAAATACATCCATAGGACATCTCATATATATATATAAACATGAGTAACTATCAAGGTACAAAATTAGGATCAAATGTATATGGTACAATAGGGACAATAACAAATTAGAGCCCATGAATCAAAAAATATTTTTTGTGATCAAAATATAGAGCTAGCCCTATTGGTTGTTGCACTCTCCTTCCTGCTTCTCACTGTGATCCTCAGGAGGCCTCATCCCTGTCTACTATGAAAAATATAGCACCTAGCCTACTAGTGGCACTGCCTACCTATAGTGCTTAGGATAATACTCAACCTCTATGAGTACCTCTCAGTATTCCCATAGGGATATTGTCCTCCCCTAGGATGAGGAGGCCATACTCTCAAGCTGTCACCTTTGACCTATCTCCTAGTCTCTCTTAGACCTGGCCTGATCCCTCTTTGTCATGAGTGTGGTGACCTTTTTCCTTGCCTAATCCCTCTCAGCTATCAAGAAATGTACTTGGGCCTATAACTACTGGATCAAGGCATCTTAGTGGTCTAGTTGTAGAGGCTATTGTTGGGGGACCACTCTCTCCTCAGCTCTAGGTGGGGTCTGTTAGGCATGGTCTCTAATTGGTGTCTATACCTGAGGAGGTGTCTGTTGTGCCTAGTCCTAGAGTGGTGTCTAATGTGTCTGGTGTGGAGGTGGTCCTCCTCCTCCTGGCGGCCCATCTCTACCCCTATCCCCCTACCTCCCTAACCTCGACCTCGGTCTTCTAATCAACCCCTAGGTCTTCATCATGCAGGAATTGCACCTGGATCTATCAACCTCAAAGGGGGTCTGAACCAATCTATGTATGCCTATGTCACCCCTACATCACCCTATCCCTGATCGTATGGCTATGGTCTGGACACTAACTACTGAAAGGATGTCACTACCAACTGATGCATCTGCCCCATGTAGTCTCCCTCGTAGTATGGGAAAATATGGTTATGTACTGGTCATCGGGTTTTTCCTGTGTGTCTTCAAACTCTCGAGCCACTTTGTCTAGTAGGTATCTCTCTATCATAGTGTGCTCCCTACCCTGCATCAGCCTATCCTATCAAGCAAAGAATAACTAATGTACATCACTGAACCAAGGACCCTCCACCAATGGGTGATGCCACCTGCCCCTGTGTGAGTGAGTGTAATCTATGCACCACCATATCGCCAGACGATTAGATCATCTAGCTCTAGATCAACTCGTGTAACCTGAGGGTGAAACACTATAATTCTCTCCCATACCCAGACATGCAATAATGTAACATGGGCCCGGATGGCCCTACTATCCAAATATGAAAACTCATGTAGATCTCTGTAAAGTGAGGCCAAAATCAATGGATCCCACACAAAGAACTCTCTCTTGGAGAGAATCCGCTCCCATGCTAGGCCCCATCCTAGGCTAAAGTATCATCCAAGCCGATCTAGTGCCACAAGACCTGAAATGATGGCAACAACAATAAGTCTAAAAGTGGGCATTGTGCCCCTGTATCTCTTAAGATCTATTTGTCCCTTGTAGAAGATGATCTTTTCAAGATCCATGATCTCATAATAGGTGTCCCTCCCAAAATCCACATCATATATGACCCTCTCTCCATGGATGGGTGGTCAGAGGCTACACCATAGATCTGACATTGTGATATTAGCATCTCATGTTGACAAGTGAAATAAGGATGTCTCACTATGCCATCTCTCCGCTAGGGTTGCCATCATCCCTAAGTGAGTCTGAATAGGACCTGCATACGCAACGTACTAAAGTCCTATCGCACCAAGATGCTCCTGGAGCAACTCATGCATATCGACTAAATGACTCAGTACCTAGGACTAATGCAAATTCCAAACTATACCACAGTGGCACAGTTTGACTGTGCTCCCAAATCCTAAATTCCAAAGAGGCCCACAACAGTGTTATTTTCACATGCAACCGACTTAAGCCCGAAACCCTAATTTCTAAATTGTGGCATGATGGTGCTCTACGCACATGTGGCACACTTTGAGGCCTTACAACATTGATTTGGAATTTGTAGTGAAACTATATAGTGCCACTTGATCTAAAAATGACTTTGACCCTATTAAATGCATGAAAAAATTCAAAATCACAAGTCAGGGAAGGGGTACATACCACAGGTCCTACATCGTTTCGTTGTTGGTGCACTCGTACTTGCTCTAACACGTGTCGGGGAAGCAATCTTTGTGCCATCTTGATCAAGACTTAGAGCTCAAAATTTAAATTTTTTTAAAGGCTAAGTGTGAAAATGACTTGAATGTGACCCCTTGGGGTCTATTTAAGGCTTCAAATTAGGGTTTTTTTGACCTAATTCAACCATTTAGCTAGGATTTTGGACCCCCGATCCCGTTTTTGCCCAATCGAGGACCATTTTGTATCATTTTTGGCATTTTAACGTGTTTTTTTTGGCATCCTAGAGTCTTTATGGACCCGTCGGGCACCTTATCCTCTTTTTTCATGAGATCACCCAAAAATCCAAATTTTTGTTCGATCTCTCAAGGGGGAAATATACTAGCATAATTCTTCTCGTTGGGGTAGCAGTTGGGCATCTAAAAAAATGGAAAAAAAAAGAAAGTTTTGATCACAACAGTTTATTCTTTGAACCAACGCAACAAGTGCATTGCTTCAAAGAGGGGAAAAATGTAGACATGGAAAAAATACCAACACACCTGATCCTGACTACTAACAATGTTTCATCCTAAATCATCTTCTCAGCTTATCATCACATTTCATCCCTTGATTGAATAAATCATTATTTATCTGATTAAGTCATTCTTTTTTGTTAATTAAATTAATCAATTTGATTTAACTAACCCTATATCTCTAGTTAATTAAATAATTCATCTTATTTGATTAAATCTCTAAAGTCATCTTATTAAATTAAATAAATTAAACCTTGTTTGATTTAATCTAAAATCATCATCTCCTTTAATTAAATAAATAAAATCCTTTATTTAATTAAATCTAAATCACATTTCTCATCTTTTGATTTAAATCAACCCATAAATCTAAATCAAATAGTCACATCACCTAATCCCTCATTAAATTAATTAACCCTTGATTAATTTAATCCTAATCTCCAAAATTCTCTAGATTTTGCCACTTGCACATGAAAATATATTTAATAGATTTATTAAATCCTATTTTCTTTCAACTTGGCATCTTTTGAGAATATTCCTCCAAAATTTGAAAAACCCCTCCAAGTGGATTTGTCCTTCCAACAAAAAATTCATCCCTCTTACATGTCCTTGTACATTGAGCAAAGTGGCATTTAATTCATCTAGTTTCCCCTCTTGCAAGTTATTTCATGAATTTCAAATTCCACCTAATATACTTTATTGTTCACAATCACCAAAATATGCTCAAGCTTCCTCCATTAACATCTTGACAAGTGGCATTTGGCCATTGGTTGAAGATTAGTCCCACATTCATCTATTTTTATTCTTCTTCTCTCAATCTCATCTATAAATAAGAGGCTTTTTTCCTCATTTGATCATCCAAAATTTGAGTAAACTCACTATACTCAATTCCATCCTCAAGCATATCTATTTTCATCCATTTTATCAAGATCTTAGCTAGGTTATGCAAATTTTTCATAATGGAACTCAATTGAATCTTCATAAAAGTGCATCACTCATCAACATTGCATCATAGGAGTTGGGAAAGGTCCATTTCCTACACACAAATTGGCACCAACTCCCCCATGGGATCAAGAGTTTGATTTACATTGAATAGGATTTGATAGCTTTTGTTTATGTTTCTTTATCTCATTTCTTGTTCTTTGCAATTTAAATGGATTTCATGGGGAATCTTGATTCTCACTTGCATTTGATCTAATTTTGTGTTTTTTTATTATGTTTGTGTAAGTCTAGGATTGGGGTTCATAGTGGGAATAGCTAAATCCAAGCATTCCAACCCACTATAATCAAAAGTGAGTTGTTGATGAAAATCCACTCAATGGTAGTGTGTATATGATAGTCATCCCCAAAGCCTTTGTTCTAAAGGTAGGGAGACCTCTCAAGGGAGTTTATCATTTTTGTACCAAACAAAACCCTTAATAAACACCTTAAAAATAGTGGTCAACTTGTCAATTTTTGAACATCCTAACATTCACAATGCAAGGGGAGGGAAGAATCTACCCCCAAGATACTCACCATATAACTACCAAGGATCCTTGGCCATTGCATTCCACTTTGATGAAGACCTGGAAAAGACAAAAACATGGGCGCCCTCTAGGGGGTGACAAGGCTATGTGAGTCAATGTAGTTCTAAGATGTGGGTTGTGTTAATGACGACCTTTTGACCTCAAGAGTGAGTCTGCTTGAAGTTTCTTCTTGTTCAAATACCAGTGAAAATAAAAAAGGAGCATGCTCGATCCTTTAACATACACTCAATGTTGTAGATTCTAGGACTTAAAAATAATTGTTTACAACTATTTGTTGTGTTTTCAAAACAAAAATTTAGATAAGATCATCCAAAAAACAAACTATGATATTTATATTGATCCTTTTATGTTAAGGGATTGGAAATCAACAAAAATATTCAAGAAACCAAAGAAGCAACTTAGCTACAAGAAATTTTTGAAAAGGAGATGCTTTCTGTACCAAAGTAGGAAGGTCTTGTTGTTGATATTTTGTCCTTGATCTCAAACTTGATAGTATGGCACTTTGATCTTGACTCTACGGTCTTGTCATTTCATTGGTTTAGCTATGGAATTTTGGTATTGACATTGTACTACTTGATTCAAACTCAACTTACTCTTGGTCTATTCTTGTTTTGGCATTCAGTACTTTGATTATGGATAGATTTATGGATTTGGTTTACATTCAGATTTATTGCATCTTGTGGTACTAATCAGGGTGAGCTTCATGTGTAGATAAAGGTTATCTTTCTTATAGGTATATGGCATGGTTACTTAGGTTGGCCCTTCTTTATTGCACATCAGGTTTATCATTTGAATAGAATTTATTAGCACACTCTTGTGCTTGGGCTTCATACTCTACATCATTTATTCTACTTGCTCTTTGCATTTGGGATGTTACACTTTAAAGTGTTTTGAACTCCACTAGTTGGCATCAATGATATTATTATCAGATTCATGGCATAGCACATTATTTTTGGTTTAAAAGTGTATTCACCTTGCATTTGAAAATGGTTAGTATCAAATATACTGGTTCATTACATTGAGGTTTGGAAGTGAATTTTACATTGCACTTAAGCCGATCTTAAATTTTTATTTTGGGCTTCATTGAATTGAAAATGACTTAAATTGAAGTCATATTTGATATGGGTCCTTGACCGACTATAGGTTTGTGGAAATAATTAAAAATTCACTTTGAAAGTAACATGGCATCGACCCTTAGTAATAATGACTTTTTTGTTAAGGTAGTTGGCATGTTGGAAAGTCAAGGAAATTGCATAATGATTGTTCTTAAAAAAGGCATCGACAAATTTGAAATGTGTTGAAATTGCATGGTAATTATTATGTCGGACTTAATGCATGGTATTAAGTGGAAAAAATGTTTGATTTCATGAAATTCAAAGCTCATATAATTATTGTCTAAGGCATTCAAAGGCTCAAAAGGAATTTAGGGCATTCATTTTATCATCTCACAAGTTTGTGGGTTTGAAACCCTAGTTTCTTTGCCACCATGGATAGATGGTATCAACTGTTACTTTGATAATTTATCTTGTTGTAAATCATCTGATAGGAGGATAGCCTCACTGAATGAGCTATGATATTCATTATTGCTTGGTCTGCCAATTTTTCATTGGTCGAGGGCTCATGCATGGAAGGTGATTTGTTGTATTTAGTTCTTCTAGGTTGGTAATTCCCTCACAACAAATTATCATGGTTGTTTCCCAGTTTCAGGTATGCATACCTATGCTTGATTTTGTTTGGGTAAAAATGGTTGGTTTGATGTTGAGTCAAAAGGAATGCCTTGATTTTAGTTACACCTCTTTTCTCCTTGCATTTTTTTTTCTGAAAATGCCAATCTTTTTTTATTTCATGGGTTTCTCTGAAAGAATCGCTTCTTTTGGTATTTGGTGATGACATGAAATTGGTTACATCTCTTATCTTGAATTTTTAGTTACAACAATTTTGTTTTCTATTAGAATAGAAAAAGGTTGTTGAGGGTATTTTTCTAGAAGAGTATCTAAAATCTGGTTCAAATGGGATACATTATGGTATTTGTGTATTTTTGCAGATCTGTTATTGTTCCTACTGGGTTCTAAGAAAAAAATACAATAATGGTTTTATGTTTTTGGCTTTCAAAAAGATAAACCTTTGCTGAATATTCAAATTAAGAAATGATCGTCTCCACCTATCATAGCTCTTGGGGGTTTCAGAGTCGTTTTCTTAATATACACATTCTTGCTCATTCTATCAAAAGAAATCTTTTCGTGTGGTTACTTCTCTGAATCTCAAATGATACTTGGCATATAATTGGACAAAAAGTTTATATTTTATTTTTACCTCTATTGAAGTAAAAATTTAGAAGAGATACAATGTAGTATTATGATATAGAAAGAGAGTGATAAATCTCAATCAAGTATTTTGTCTATTTAAAGGATAGACATGTTTTTGTAATGTCTAAAAAAGATGAGAGATTGAATACAACATTGATGTATGGTCTATTCTGATAGACATGCTTTACTCTGAGATTGTAAATCTGAAACATAAGAACAACACAAGTTGTCTTAAGATTTGAGTATGTCTAGAATTCTGAAGGTTCAATTGAGAACCTTGAGGGTTGTAGGGATATTTAGTTGAGAGGCTCCTGTGAGATAAAGAGAAACAAAGAGATCCTCTGTGTTATTGTAATTTTGTAAACTGAAAAAGGGGTTGGTGCTCCTTGAAATTGGTGTTTCAAAATAAGGGGTTGGTTCTCCTTCAAATTGGTGTCTCTAAATGAGGGGTTGGTGCTCCTTGAGTTGGTGCTCAGAAATTAGCCTATAAGGCATTGTAAGGAGTGGTTTTTGAAATTAAGCCAGTAAGGCAGTTTAGGAGTGGTTTTTCTACCCCAGGAGGGTTTTCCAATCGGTAAATTCTTTTTCTTATGGTCTTAATTCCTTTGATGTGATAATTATTCATGACTATGATGTTTTTGTGAGTAGTTGTTCTTATCAATCTAAGCTTGGTTGAATGTTAGTCCCTTCATCGCTACAAATTTTCATATCAATTTTTTTTGCATAAGAGTTCTATTATTATTAAAGATTCAGATTCAAAAGAAATCTTAAATGTATTCATTTGTTTTAGAGCTCAAGAATTTTTTTGTTGAACTAAATCCCTTTTTTGTTTCATGCTTATCATATGTCATTCCATTGCACAATTGGTTCTAATTCTGCATTGAAATCTGGTAATCCTAAAGTGTTTAAACAATGTAAATCATCTCTTTTGAAATTGAAAGATAAATATCACAAGGATATTTGGGATAAGTTGTCAAAATGAACAATGCTAATGCTGTCATAAATTCTCTCAATGCAATTAGTTAGCCCTTTTTCAATAGAAAGGATATCAGCTTTGAAAGTCGTGATTAAATTTTAAAAAGTTTTTAGACACTGATTCACCCCCCCCCCCCCTCTTAGTATCTATCCATACTCCAACACTTTCTTGACTATCAAACTTTCATCCATAGATATCATGAATTTGATAAAGGATATTCTGAATATTTTCCTTGAGAGCCTTTATATTCACAATCTTATTATCAATGAAGAGATCTTTCAAAAATCCATAATCATAGTCAACCCATTCATCATTCTTAGATTCGACAACCAATAATACAATACTCCAACTATCCAAATCAATTGATACAATAGAGAAAAAAATTGGAAACAATATGCTTTTTGCAAAAAACATATTTTCTTCAAACTAAGATCAAAACATATTAAAGTACATCAATTTCTAATTTTTAGTTTAACTTCCATAACAGGATCTATCATCCTTCATCCAAGGAAACAAATCTAAAAATTAGAAATTCCTTAGTCATATCAATAGGATCCATCATCCTATTTGGCTAAGGCATCAATTATCCAAAAAATTGCACTCCCATTTGTGATATAAGTTTAGTAAAAATTTGATACAAGCATATGCATGTTGTCACAAGGTCTCAAAAACAAAGAGAAGAAGACAAAAGAGAGAACCCACTTCGCAACATGGGTGATAGGGAAGAAAATTCTTTTCATAGGCTTTGTACAAATGGAAATAGTTGAAATGATGAAATAAACGATGAAATTCTTTAAGAAGTTGAACAAGATCCACAGTTTCACATAGCTATGGATAAGATCTTAGAGAGAAATAAAGAAAGATACTTTATTTTATTGGTAAACCAAGGTGCCAAATTGCCCTTTGACTATGATACAAGGAACATTAAAGAAGATCCTGAAAAGACTAAAACTCCCTTAAATTATCTTAGTGCTCTTGCCCAACAAATAAGAGCACTACAAGGGAAAATCAAGGAAATACAAGGGGGCACAACTAAGAATTATGCTTTAGAGGAAATTCCAAAAATCTATAGATACAATGGGAAAACAGATCCTATTGACCACATGAGAGAATTTAGAAACATGAGCCTTGAATTTGCACATGAAGACACATACTTGATGAGATTGGTCCCACAAAGTTTGGGTGGGAAATTCATGGAATGTATTTCTTAAATTACTCCACCCATCAAGAAATTTGAGGAGTTGATCAACAAATTTATATCACAATACTCATACAACATTCAACATCAAATAACTATGCTTGATCTATGCAAAGAAAATAAAAATAATGGAGAATCCTTCATCACATTCCTACAAAGATGGAGAAGATTATTTTCACGATATTCCCATCTAGTTCCTGAAAAGGAAAAGATGGTTATCTTTATTAACAATCTTGATCAATAAATGAGCTATAGGCTCAACCTTCATTGTCCTCCACATTTTGATAAGCTGATTGAGAATGAAATTACTATTGAAGGAATCTTATTCAAGAGACGAGTGATAAAACTTGAGAAAGATAGTCCAAAATCGTCCAATCATAACAACAACAATGACAAATCAATATTTTGGACTAGAGACAAGAATGATGTCAATGATGGTGTGGTAGGTGCAAACAATGTGACAACAAAACCATCCATCTTTAATCTATCAAGTATCCCACACAATAACACCAATAAAAGAAATTCAACCAATCAAGGCAATAACAACACCAATCAAGGAAATTTAACCAATCAAAACAATATCAACAATTGTGGTAACTTCAACAATAATCTTGATAACACTCAAAATGCATATCCTCCCAAGTCACATTTTTTTTCAAATTGATGGAGTTTCACTCCTTTGGGCCAATCTCTTGAGTCATCTTTCAAAGAGCTTCTGGATAAAAATGTCATCACTTTACCACCTCAAAGAGATTATGAGCCACGAGTCAAACCCCCATCGTGGAATGAGTCATATTCCTATGACTACCATAGATGCAAGGGAAATAGGATAAATAATTGTCAAGTATTGAAAAATTTAGTCAAAGATTTGATAGAAAATGGGACAATAACAATCGAGGGACATCATACCAATGAAGATCATCAAGCATTTAAGGACCCTCTTCCAAACTATCAGAAAGGATAATCTTCACATGACAAGGGGAAAAGTGTAAACCATGTCTCTGATACCATAATCAACCACATTTATATGGATGACCAGTAGGTTAATGTTATCAAGGTCAAGGAAAAGTAGGAATATCGACAAGTCAATGTAACAACGAGGGGATAAGATAATTTTTTCTTAAAAGGGAGCTCATCCAAAACAACTGTCCCTCCTCCAAGTCAATATAATTTAGTTGAGCAACTACAAAAAACATCGGCCCAAATCTCTATCTTAAAGCTTCTCAAGATATCCCCAACACATAAGAAAATTATAGAGAGGGCTCTCATCGACACAATTGTATCCACCAATTTGGATATTAACAAATTTGAAGCCATGGTGGGACACTTGTCCTCACCCACTTTCCTATCATTTTTTGAAAAATCCTCCATGTCTCATCCACACAAATCCTCGCTTTATCTAGAAGTCATGGTCCATAAAACCTGAATTAGGCATGTCTTAATAGATGGAGGAGACAACTTGAATATTTGTACTTTAAATTTTGTATTGATGAAGAGTGAGCTTCCAAAGGTCTTATCATGTTGCCTATCAAAGTGGGACCTGTTCTGAAAAATAATTCCTGCCAAGTTTTGGATGAGACCTTTCGTACAACATACTTTTGGATCATCTTTGGATCCATGAGATGCAATTAGTATCGTCCACATACCATTAATGTCTCAAATTTCCCTATGACGGAAATGAGATAACTTAACCATCAGATCACAACAACAACCAAATTTGTTTCAATCTCAAAGCAACCCGGGACACTTTTGTACCACATAATAGAGAGGCTCTTGTTGTTTCCCCTTCAAATCATAATGACCAATCAAAAGAGTTGATAAAGAACTTTGGAAAAAAAATGAAACTAAAGGACAAAAGGGTGGGAGAATATTCATTATGTCTCTCTAACTTACCTATCTCTCCAAGATCATATGGCCATCCCAAAAGATCCAAACAACAAGTTGCAGCAACCTCCACTTCAAGAGCACAATCTTCAGTACCCATCACAATGTTTGACAGAAAATTTATGAAATATAATACTCAAGAAAATGAAGCCGAAGATGGATACATTCTCAAGTGGATATATAAGGATGAAGATGAATCCATTCTACATATCAAATTACCTACAAAATAATATGGTAAAGGTTATACTATAATGCAAAGGATGGGCTATGAAGGAACTGGTCCCATTGGTAAAAGAAAGGAAGGAATTGTAGAACCCATTCAGCCTATTGTAACACAACCAAAGGATAAAAAAAGACTTGGGTATAGTGAGGATACAAAACAAGTAACTTTAAATAAATCTCATGAAGAAACAACTTTAGCGATTCTTAGATTAAGAAGCAACTTTAGCAATTCTTAGATTACAGGATAACTCTGACACTGATTCAAATGAATATGAATGGGATACAATTTATGATGATGAATTTTGGAGAGATAAAAAGGTTGATTTCATACAAAAATATACACCCATACTTACATAAAGAGAAATTTCAAGGACTCGGCCACTTGACTATGTACTTCAATATGACCATGACTCGAGTGAGGAAGATTCGGTTCAAAACAAGATTTATAATCGATAGGAGGATAACTTAATAGACCTTCCCAATAGTGAGAATGTTAACCATGTTTATATCATGACCTTAACAGCCCTTGATATCACTCAACCAGATGATCCTTTGCCCTTAATCCATCTTGAGCTTATTGATTGGGATCAAACTAAACCTATTGATATCCCTATATTCCAAGATGATGAAGCCATTGTAAATTTTCTTTGCTCTTCCAATCCTGAAACAGGTTCCACCAGTGAATCTAATGATCAAGATTTCAAGTAGGAGAGTGCCAAGTTTCTTAGCTGCAAAATCAATAATATAAAAGATTAATATAACGGTGAAAACTAAAAAATGATAGTGTTAGATCATGAAAAAGGAAAAAGAAAGAATGTATCCAACGGTGAAAACCTTTCAAAGGTACTAAAGGATGAGAAACTTCACACTCTCCCAGAACACTACCAAGAGAGATCTTATATTTTGATCAAGCCAATAGAATCAATCAACATAGACATTGCACAACATCCAAAGATCCTACAACTTGTTGCTTCATCAATAGAGGAAGAGATACCAAAGTTCACAAAATTCTTGAAATCCAATCAAATCAACTTTGCTTGGTCACATGTGGATATTCCTAGACTAGATCATAATCTCATCATGCATCATTTATCTATAATGCCGAGGGAAAAACTAGTAAAGCAAAAACTTAGAAAAATCCATATGCATGTCACATTGTTGGTCAAAGAGGAATTGAAGAAACTATTGGATGTAGGGTTCATTCGGTCCATTGATTATGTAGAATGGATCTCTAACATTGTACTAGTATCAAAATCGGATGGGCGTATCAAAATTTGTATAGATTTTAGGGATCTAAATAAAGCATGTTTGAAAGATGATTTTCCTCTACCTAGCATTTACATAATTGTGGAATTGATAGCTAGACACGCCATGCATTCACTAATGGATGGATTCTTAGGATATATTCAGATCAATATCACATGTAAGGATCAAGACAAGACTACTTTCACATGTCCTTGGGGTATCTATTTTTGGAATGTGATGCCATTTGGACTCAAAAATGCAGGTGCAACCTATCAACAAGCTATGACCACTATTTTTCATGACATGATGTACACATTCATGGAAGATTATGTGGATGATCTGTTAGCAAAATCTTATACAAGAGAGGGACATATGGAAATCCTATCTAAAATCTTTTCCAGAATGGAGAAATTCAATGTTAGACTCAATCCAAGGAAGTGTGTCTTTGGGGTCAAATTTGAAAAGCTTTTAGGATACATTGTTTTAGAAAAAGGAATAGAGGTAGATCCATAAAAATTCAAAGCCATCATGGAGATGCCACCACCAAGAAATATCAGTCAACTTTGATCCATGCAAGGAAAATTACAAGCTATCAGGAGGTTTATTGTGCAACTAGCAGACAAGAGTTTTCCTTTCATGCATCTCTTGCTTAAAAAAAATCCTTTCAAATGGGAAGAAAAGTGTGAAGTGATATTCAATTAAATCAAACAATATCTAATGAGTCCACCAGTACTAGGAGAGTCACTCATAATTTACATTTCGGCCACAGAGGTATCCTTGGGGGAATTTTTGGCACAAGAGGATAAAAAAAGTAAAGAATGAGTTGCATACTACATTAGCAGGACCCTCACAAGTCATGAGATCAACTACAATTTTATTGAAAAGGCTTGTTTAGAAGTAGTTTTTGCTTCGCAAAATTTGCAGCACTATATGTTAGCCCACATAGTTAAACTTGTGGCCAAAATTGATCCATTAAAGTACCTCTTGAAGAAAGCTACCTTAACGGGTAGGTTAGCCAAATGGGTAATTATCTTGAGTGAATTTTATATCCACTATATAGACTGAAAAGCTATCAAAGGACAAGTCATAGCAGATCAGCTAGCTGAAGCACCCTTACAAATAGATCATCCAATGTAGATGTTTTCACAACAAAAACAAAGCAATCATAGACACTATATTTTGATGGATCCTATACACAACATGGTTCGGGGGCAGGAATTCTATTTGTCACACCTTAGGGGAATACTATTCCAAAATTCTATCGGTTAATGTTTCCTTGCACCAATAGCATAGCCGAATATGAAGCATTGCTTACTAGAATGAGAGTAGCATTGGAATGGAGGATCACAGAGTTGCAAGTCTATGGCGATTCACAACTTGTCATTAACCAAATCAATGATGATTATCAGATCAAGGATGACAAGATGATGCCTTATAATAACATGGTTGATGATTTTAAGAAATATTTTTCTAAGATCAAGTACAAAAAAATTCTAAGAATTGACAACAAAGTTGTAGATGCCATGGCCACAATTCCTTAACTACAACAACTGTCAGAAAATAAAACTTGATATGAATTCCTCATGGAACAATTGTTTACCCCTGCATATGATAATCTTGAGACCCAAATCATCTGTCATCTAGTTGGTTCTAATTCCCCTTTATATGGTAGGATCTATACCTACTTGAAAGATAATATCTTACCCCCAGATATGTCCTGAAATCAAAAGAGAAAATTTATATGCCAATCTTCTTGATATACCTTAATTGTTGACACCCATAACTGATGTGGTCTTGATGGTACACTTCTTAGATGTCTTGAATGTGATGAATCTGAAAAATCCTTATAAGAAGTTCATGGTGTTATTTATGGAACTCATTCAAGTGGATTGACCTTAGCTAAGAAACTTATTAGAATGGTTTATCATTGGCCAACTATGGAAAGGGAATATTTTACCTTTGTAAATAAATTTCCAAAGTTTCAGATCCATGCGAACCTTATACAAGCACCTACACAAGAGTTGCAACCTTTCACTACAAGATGGTCTTTTTCTCAGTGGGGACTTGATCTTGTTGGAAAAACTTGTCCTTCTTCATCAAATGGACACAAGTTTATAATCACAGCTACAAAATATTTTACCAAGTGGATTGAAGTTGTCCCTTTGACAAAAGTAATTAGAAAGAAAATTTCATCATTTATCCTGAATTACATCATATGTCGGTTGGCATTCCTAGCTCCATTATCACTGATAATGGGAGACCTTTTAAGAGTCGGGATTTCAAAGAACTTTATGAAAGATTCCATATCCAGCACAGGTTCTCTATACCCTATTATCCATAGGGAAATGGCCAAGCAGAGGGTTCAAATAAAAGAATCCTAAAGATCCTAAAGAAGACAATAAATAATGTCGACCGTGATTGGTATGTCTAGTTGAATCCATCTTTGTGGACCTATAGAACTAGAATTCACACACCAATAGGAGCCACCCAATATGCATTGGTGTATGGAGCTAAAGTGATCTTTCCATTAGAAGTTGAAATACCCTCCCTCTGAGTCTCACTGATGAAGACTATAGAGTTTCTCGACTGCAAGAACTGGAACTGCTAGATGAGAGACAACAATGTGCAACTGATCACTAGAAGGGTTATCAACAAGTCATGTCTCATAGATACAATCACAGAGTTAAACCATTAACATTTCAAGTGGGTGACCTGGTCCTAAAGGAAAATCCCTGAAATCAACAAGATAGGGAGAAGAAAGGAAAGTTTGAACCAAATTGGCTTGGTCCATGTGTCATGGTTGTAGTATATGGTTTTGGAGCTTATCAACTATCTACACCTGAAGGGGACTATTTGAAGAATCAATCAATTAAATTAATCTTAAGAAGTTCTATGTTTGAACTATCTAGCATAAAAAAAACATAAAAAATCTTGAAAAAGCATAAAAAATCCTGAAAAAATCTAAAAGCAGCATAAAAAGTCCTAAAAAAATCCAAAAACAACATAAAAGATCCTAAAAATATTGAAAAACAACATAAAAATTCTTGAAAAAAAGAGTGAAAAATTAAAAAAAATTCATTCCCTTGATGAAAACTTGGCAAACAGGTGTCTTGGTAACAACATAAAAATCATAAAATCTGAAAAAGTGCAATAAAAACAAATGGCGAAAACCTAGCAATCAGGTGTTATTTGTGAACAAGTTGGATCTTCCATCTATTATTTTATGTCCTCCATCATATCAGCATTACCATTCTATCAACATCATATCTATTCATCATTTGTGCATCATAGAGGAAATCACGTTTCATCATGGTTTGGTGAACATTGTACATATCCATAATAATCGGTTATGTCTAACTGGGGGAAAAATACAAACTCAATAGGGGCAACTGACTTTTGAGTTATCACAATAGATAGAGAGAAGTAGAAAAAATGTGTAAAAAAATACACAGTGACAAGGAAACATTTGGCAATCAATCATACATGATCAAAACACTCATCAAAAAGCATAACATTAGGTTTTCAAATCAAAATGGATGATCTAATCTAAATAATGACTAAAATACTTTAAGCAAAGGTTGAATTGTTTTTTTATAGATTTTTTTTATCATGCCTCTGGAGCAACTCGATGATGTCCTAGACTAGAGGAGAAAGGAAGGAGTATGATTTTTCTTTGTCTATTGTCTATGAGTTGATCATTATTATTATGCAAATTTGTCATGGGACATGCTCTACAATGTATCATTGATGACATTTCAGAATTTGAATAGGAGAAAGGTTAACTCTTTTTTGTTTATGCAAGCAATACTCAGGTCATCTCGGTTCAATTATACTTAGATTCTTGTATTACCTTGCTATATCAAAAATCATGAAAGTTGTACTCAGGTCATCATTGGTGCAAATATCGCCTTTGATGCTTGTACTAACTTCCAACATTTCAAAAGTTCAATGATGATAAACAAGCATAAAATAGCTCTCAGAATGAAAAATATACATGGTCGATATAGATTGCATTCATGTTAGTTATGCATCTGCATTGTAGATTTTCCAACGTTGGCAAAGCATCAAAGACAAAATATCTCTCTAAAAAAATATTGAGTACATTTGACATTACCAAAAATATCATTCATTCATTTCAATTGCATTATCATTTTCATATCATTCACTTAAGTTGCATTATAATTTTCATATCATTCATTCACTTAAGTTGCATTCTCATTTTCATATCATATAAGACATTAAAAGTGTGTTATCATTTTTCATATCACGTCATTTATTTAGATTGCATTTTCATATCATCCATACATTTAGGGACATAATGATTTTCCATCACATTGTCATTTTCACATCATGTATACATCCATTTACAAAACATTTAGAGAGAATTATCACATCATTTCATCGTCATACTTCCATGCATTAGATTATATATGTGTGCATCAAAAAAATATGAAAACATACATTGCATCCATCTCATATAGCATTTAAAAAAATCATTCAATCACTATCCATACTATCACATGATATAATCACATCATAGACATTATGTAACACATCGCAGTAGAAAGTAAATGCATATATCATAGGCATCCATCATATAAACATACATCATAAATGCATCCATCATAGAGAAACATGTAGACAATGCAAAGATCAACAATATCCGTTGCATCTCATAATATCAAACTCAATTTCAAATGTACAAGGATATTGAAATAAGGAAAGATACAACATCATAATGTGGCATAACATATCGACAAGATCATAAAAAAGTATGCATCAACATCATCAAAAATGGTACATCATCATGGCACAAATACATCAGAGTATTATATATCAACAATAACTAGCTGGTGCTACCCCCTAATGTTGTCGGTCTCTCACCACCTGCTCCTCCTACACTAGATGTACCTGCCCCTTGGGATCCACACGGTTGCCCTCTTGGATGTGGCTATGTAATACCCCTGATGGTATTCAAAGAGTGGCTCTGACCAGATCGTGACTGTGCATAACTGACCCTTCGCTCAATAGGCACTACATCATAATATTGGCCCCTGTAGTACTCGATCTCTCAGTGACTCTGGTAACCTCTCACATCATCTCACTAATAGTGGTCCCCTTTGATACTCTATGTAGATTTTTGGCTAGGTTCATGGCCTACTCACCTTGTTGTCTCACAACATCTCTCTCAGTTGTAAGGGTGGTCACCTGTCATTGTAACTATTGTATAGTGGCATGTTTATGTGCCAGCTGACCCTATCGGATCTATACTATGGATTGTAGGGTGGCTAAATATCCCTAATCTTGTGGACCTCCTATGTTGGTCCCACTTCCTACAATGGAGCATCTCCTTTATGGTATCTTTATCATTGTTGGGGCAGCCCTATCATCTCCACCCCCACCTCTATCTCCATCATCATCATCATCATTTCTATCCTCATCATCCTCCTCACTCTCACTCTCCTACTCAGGACTGGTAAACCATGGTGTTGGATGTGTTATAGCGTACTGAGCATAATTAGTTCCCATACCCCCATCAAGAATATCTGCTCTATAGTCCCACATTTGTTCACCTAAAGCAATGAACTCTATAGCAGTTGCATCAAATAAAATCTGGGGTCCCCATAGTAAAATCTCCTATTGGAGACGAGTGTAAATGGTTGAACCCTGAGCCATCCCCTATATCTGACCCTAATATCTAAGAACACAACCTAGAAAAAATCTCTCAGTGATATATGGGGTGCGGCCAATCAAATATTGAGAAACAAAACATAAGGCTTCTCTCTAGCATTCCCTGGCCATTGCTCGAAATCTAAGTATAGAGGCCATGTAACTGTATCCAAATAATCATTTACTCTTTTCCAATAGTCTAATTTTTTGAGTCTTGGTTGGACAACAACACCTGCATATGCAAAAATGTATGGTCGCCCAACTAGACGTTGTTTATCCCCCACTGGTTGTGTAATTGCTATATGTTCCCATGCCCAGACCTGAAGTAGAGAACATCCAACAACCATGCTCTTCCCTCTATAGTAAACTATTTAATGTAGCTCATGGTATAAATGAGTGAGCATGCTCTCAAGCAATCAACCCCATCCAACTATTAGTCCCTTTGACTTACGGTCGGGCCATAAGAAACCACCAATGAATCCTACTAGTACACAACATAATGGCGCATACATCTTAGCCATCTCAGCCCATGGAATCTCGTATCTAACAATAAGATCATATGCAAAAAATCTCCTCAAGGAATCGGTGCCCCCTTGCTCTATAGTATCATATGTCATGATATCTCCCATCACTAAAATCCATAGAATCCTATAGACATCCTCAGGAGTAATCGTCATCTCCCCTATAGCTAAGTGGAAGGTGTTTGTATCATTGTACCACCTCTCGGTGAGTGCAGTTAACAAACCCCTATTGAGCCTCATCTCTAGCATCTCCAATAATGAAGTCAACCCACATGCATCAATAAAATCTCTATTTTCTTGAACAAGAAGTGGAATCAAGTTCCAAGTCTTTGGTAATCGCTCCCACACTTGAAGAATCACTAATCTCTCCTATCCATTCGAAACATATCAAATCAGTGTTTGTGATCAAAGCAATCAATCAAATCAATCAAATCACTCGATTCAATCAAATAAAACAAATTTATCAATCTTACTATTTGTTTCTCATCAATCATGAGGAAAAATTTATCAGTTATCTTACTATTTGTTTCTCATCAAACATGAGGAAAAATTTATCAATTATCTTACTATTTATTTCTTATCAATCATGAGGACAAATTTATCAGTTATCTTACTATTTATTTCTCATCAACCATGAGGAAAAATTTAGCAGTTATCTTACTATTTTTTTCTCATCAATCATGAGGACAAATTTATCAATTATCTTACTATTTGTTTTTCATCAATCATGAACGAAAATTTATCAAATCTTACTATTTGTTTTCTCATTCATCATCAGGACAAATTTATCAGTTATCCTATTATTTTTTTCTCATTCATCATGAGGCCACTTCATCAATCATCCTATTAGTCCTATCAGTTATCATCAGTTGAACATCAAAACTTCACTATCACATGTTGAATCAATCAAAAAAATCATCAATCGGGGAGACAATCATGCAAACTAGCTTAAATTAAGGCAAATGCACTACATAAATCATTTTATGTGCTACAAATTTCAAATGTACTACAAAATTCATTCTATGTGCTAACAAATCAAATGTGTTATAGTTTTTAACATATGTACTACAAAATGCTTCATATGCGCTACAAGATCAAATGTGCTAGAGAATTCATTATATGTGCTACAAAATTTATCAAATGCGCTACTCTTTGCAAAACATGTGAAAATCAAGGGAAAATGTGCCAAAATCATTTCAAATTTTGATGAATCGAATCAAAAAGAGGTTTACACAATACATACTAGGGCTCCATAATGTGTCAGGCGTTGGTGTCATTGAATCCACTCAAATATCTGCTGGTGGATGGGAAGTGCCGCTTTTCTCACTCTAGAGCTTTATTTTTTCAGAATTCACTAAGGTAACAATGTACAAATGATTTCAAAAGTTACTTTTGACCTATTTAAGGGTGAATGGGAGGGTAATTTTATGTCATTGTTTTATCCATGGGGTATAATTAAATTTCTTCATCTTGATATCAATCTCTCAATAACGGACTCCATCAAATCATCTTTATCAACCGATGAATCGAACAAAAAATTAGTAAAAAAATTCAAAAATCATCAAAAATTTCCAACAAATCACCAAAATCTGAAAAATTCAAAATTTTATCCTATTCATCACTTGAGGGGGCATGCAGGGATCAGTTTTCCAAAATTCACATCTTGGGAAAACTTTTTAATTCTTTGAAGCAATGCATAAAACACATCACTTCAAAGAGGGGCAAAATGTATACACCTAAAAATGGTCACATTATAATAAGTCTAGTAATTAATTAGATACAAGTTATTTAATTAAATCTTTAATTCAATTTACATATGAATGAATTTAAATGATTCATTTATATTGTTCATCTTCTACATTCTTCTATCTTAATTAAATAATTTTAGTTACTTATTTAATTTAATCACTTTTCCATTTCTTCTTAATTAATTAAATAAGTTTCACAATTTATATAATTTAATTATCACATTGCTTTATTGTGAATAAAGTAAATATTTTAATATTTAATTAGAATCTTCTTATCCACATTTCACACATAATTAAATATTTTTAATATTTAATTAAAAGTTTCTAAAAATCACATGTCACATGAAATTAAATAATTTTATTATTTAATTGTTGAATTATCTTCAACCACCAAAATTAACTCATAACTAAAGATAACAAATGGCAAGTTGTTTCTATTTTTGAGTGAATTTTTTTTGTGGGAAGGAAACATCTTCCTTCTTTTTCTCTAGCCTCCATCTTTCTCTCCAACTTCTCCATCTCTCACCATTCATCTTACCATATGGAATCTCAATTGTTGATCTTTGCCAACAAAGCTTTTGCCTCCAAAAATCTATAAATAGGACCTCTTGGCTCTTTGAAAATATTTGAACTATTTGCATAACGTGATAACTATAGTCTGGTATTCAAGAAATCAAGAATCTTAGCATAGAAATCTAGCTTCATTATCTTAGCATTATCATATCCATTAGTTGCATATATACTATCTCATTTCACAATCATTTGGTAGAGGAACTTAGTTTCTTGCACTTTTTCATATTTACTCATTCTATAGGTTTTCATTCTGCTTGGGTTTTTCTTACACAATTTGAGAGCAAGTAGCTTTAAATGAATCCTTGGAGATAGAGGACGATGAGACAGTTTTGAAGAATTTGTTTGGTTTGAATTTTTTTACTCATTTAGATTCTTTGATATAATGTTTCATTGGTGTGTTATTGAGTTTAATAGTTGACATTATTTCACACACAAAATTGGGAGTTTATATCTTTACCTTTCAAATTTTCTCAAATCATAGCTCCATAGTCAAAGATTGATAGTGTTAACAATCAAGATTGCACCCTAGCTAATTTTGACTCAATTATCCTGTTGAAACTATTGGGAAAGTTGACCTCAACTTTTTGGTATTTTCCATTGAAGACTTAGGCGATTTCTTCATGTTTAAGGCCTTTACCGCCATACCGCTGCCTATTCCTTCCTTTGTGGCATGGTTGTGTGGTTTACCACTTTATTGTGGGCCACCTTACTCTGTTTGGCAGTTGGGTGGTGCTACCACTATACCACAAAGGTCTCTTAGAGGTGGTCTAGTTGCATGGTGAGTGGCTGAGTGGAGGATTTTTGGCTTACCGCCATATCACGGGGTGCTCCTATTGGTGGTGAGGTAACATGGTGAATGGAGTTGTGGTGGCGCGCTAGCAAAGGAAGTGGTTACCACCCTACTGCACAACTTATTTTCTAAGTTGTGGTGGGTGCGGTAAGGTCATTGGTAGTTGGAGGGCAGCGGACATAACAATTACTACCTTACCATAGGAAGTGTTTGGGGTGACTGTGATGGTCGCGGTGAGGCTGCTGGCAGTCTGCTAGAGCGGTCATCGCCCTACTACGGGGTGACCTGGTGGTCTGCTAGAGCGGTCACCACCCTATCGCGGGGTGACCTAGTAGTCTTCGCAATAGCGCGGTGAGACCGATGATGGTCTGGTTGGCGGTTATCGCCATACCGTGATGGGCAAATCCAAACCCAACGGTAGCGCAGTGAAGATGGTGGTCAGCATAGGCAGTTACCGCCATACCATGAGGTGGGCCCAACAGGGCTACGATAGTGCGGTACGAAGGTAAGATAAAGCTCGGTGAAGTCATTGGTGAGCTCGGATGAGCTCACCGCTATATCGCAGATCAACTCGGATGGTGCATCGGTAGCATGGTAGATGGTGGGGTGAGCTCACCGCCATACCGTGGCTGGGTGATTTGGACTCAACGGTGATGCGGTGGGTGCTCGGGTGAGACTGGAACTTGGTTGACTGAGTTGTCCTAAGCCTGACCGAGCTGGACCGATTCTGTTAGAGCAATCAATGATTATGAAGGTGACACATGGTAGGTTGGTAGCATCTGATTGACCAAAGACCAAAGAATTAAAGATAGTTATTTCAAGTCGTGGAAATAGAACCTGATTAAGGTGATGGATTTATTGCCTAGGTGGATCGATGCAATCTGTGTAGATCGGATGTGTGCTTGGTTGTTCGATGCATGAACCTGAGGGTCAATGATTGGTTGGGTCATTGAATGCGATGTATGGCTCGGTCAAAGATATATATTATGATAAAAACCAAAAGGTGGCAGGATGAGGAAGAGCGGTTGATAATGAGAGGCGTGAAGTGTGTTCGAGCAGTATGCTAAGGCATTGCAACTATGAACACTCTTTCTCTTGGATCTGAATGATGCGAATCTGTGAGGTTGGGTTGGCCGAGAGGTTGGCTGAGATAGTCTTTTCTAAGAAGCTGAAGGGAATCTATATAGTATGTCAGATGTATGACATTGCAACTATGTGAAGGTTTTGGTTTACTATTGCCTGCTATTTCTCTAGATGAACAAGATGTGACTCATGTATAGGCTATGAGCTTGAGATTGTATTGTAACTATTTTTTGTTGCTGAATAATACAATGGCTCGATCTTTTGGAGTGTGGGTTTTTTTACCCAAAAGTGTTTTCCCCACATATATTTGTGTGTCATCTTTTTTTCTTTCATATTTATCTATTTGTGTTGAATCTGTTAATAGTTATGCATTTACTTTCCTCAATAGGATCAATGGGGGATTCAGTGTACCCATTTCCACTTTATGGTATAGTTGTGTGTGTCTTTGGAGTGATTTTGAATTGAAATCACTAAAGCACTATTGTCTTAGATGCCTATCTTGATGACAGCCCAAACTCCTTATCATCAACAGAAACATGGCAACACTCTCAAGTTGTGGGTGACCTATGGCAAGAATCAATCTCCAAATAGGGTTGGTTCCCCTTGTTGATCACCTAGTCTAAATACTTCTCTAAGGAAAAAGTAAGAAGAATAAACTAAAATGCAAATCTTAACATTTAATGGGTGATGCACCAGAACTTAACTTATTTTAATAACCTCGATCACAATTAGTTTCTCAAAACATTAACTCTCATAATCTCATCTAAAACATACAACTCAATAGTGATTTGCATGAAGGCTCAAATATTGAACACAACACACAACCTAAATCACATAAAATTATTGCACATAGATTGACAATAAAGAGACATAACAAAGGATCCAATTCTTATGATCACAATGAAACATCGAATCAATACTATAAATATGAGACAAAAAAATGAGATATGAAAGCTCTGCTATTTTTATTGAATTGAAGGAGTATGCAAATATCTAAATCTGAGTACAAACAATGTCTTACAAAGCTCTCTGCAAGTATTCAAGAGAGTAAGAAGAAAATTTTGAACTGAGAAAAACTAATTTTTTCTCCAATATATGCCTACAAACTGTCTCCAAGAGTGAGAAGGAAAAAATCTAAGTGAAGTGCACCTCAAAATAGTAACTTCAAAGCCATTTTCAAGCACAAAAGAAAAGCCTAAAAAATAGTGCCCAAACTACCTTCAACTAAAAGATAAATGTGGAAATTTTCTATCCCAAGGAGGTTGACCCATAAAAGACAAAAAATCACCCAAGGTGATTGAAAACTAAAATAAAAACTTTAGTTTGCCCAGTTTTACCTATTTTGATCAAAAGAAATCAATGTGAAATGGGAAAGTTTCTAAGAGAACTCAAACACATGATTTTACTACATTTAGATTACAATTATTAAAGCAATTTATATGAATAGCGATTTTAATAATGTTTTATAATTTTTGCAGTTTCAATTTTATAGAATAGAAAGGGAAAAAAAGACTTGAGTCTTGACCTGATTTTTACAAAAATACAAGGAAACTATTGGCCTTTGATATGATTTCTTTGCAAACATAAGGTATTCACCCTAAGGAATTTTGATTTTCTCTAAAAGTCATAAAATTAATTAAGATATGGCATGTTGGAGTTTTTTCTTGTAAACCAAGTTTGTCTCCTAATCTACCTATGGAATTGCCAATTCCAATCAAGGGCAGCTCGGAGGACCTAGACAAACTGACGAGGATTTTAACAATAACCTCCTACACTTTGGGCTTTGCAAGACCTGGGAGGGTGATCCCAATAATGTGTTTATGATCTCTGCACCAAACTCATAAACAAATAATTAATAATTCACAAATAATCCCATAAATAGCTCAACAAAATAGGATACTGCTAGAATGAAAAGGCCCTTTCACCAGTAATATCAACTACTTGGAGCATGAGATAACTACAACATTATTCTGTAACTTATGATAGTCATTTTAATTGCAAGTTAGTGGCAAGCCCTAAGTAGAGATATACAGGAACAAAGCTTCATAAACTCTTACAATTTAGATCAGTGCCATATACCATTGGGGAGTCAAATTCACAAACATTCAGAAATTAACAATAGACTCAAATATATAGCATATACAATCCTTGGCAATATTGCATTACAACACTACCAATCCCTATCCCAACCCAATACTTCTTACCGAATCCCTCTGCAAACATATCCATCTATGATTCCATCCAAGCATACTAATTAATTCTTTGAATTAAAGCCAAAACGGAAAACATACACATCAGAACAATGAGATGAATATCATAATCCTTGATTATTTTATTCAAAATTATGATATGTTTGTACATAGGAGAGACATGAGCTCGAGATATAACATCATAGCACAAATGCTAGTACTATTGTGAACATCTAAATTTTATAAACATGAAACCCATTACGAAAGAACCCCAAACCTAAATTGCCTTCACATTTAAAAAGAAGTTCTTACAATCTGTTCTGCAACTATACCTAGACTCGACCTTCAAAATATCTGACTTATCCACCCCAACTTCTGGCCTTGAAATCCTTCTTATAGAAAAATGAAGGAGCAAACAAGCATCGGGCCAGAAGTTACACATGTCATCAGTTAATACGACCGCTACGTGCCCACTCAAAACTATGATAAAAATAACAAGTCTTGGAGCATCTTTCTATTGATTTTATCCATTACACAATAGCTGCCACATTGTTTATACCTCAAAATCTACGCCCAAAGCTGTCATGGAAGAAAAACCATAATTAGTTACACTATAACTACTGAGTTGTCAGTTGCCGGTAGTAGATACCATTTCACTCCTCTTTCGTTAAGTATTTATCTACCCAATTTTGATATTCTTCATCTATGGGCCAATTAAAATTCACCATCTCCACCACCCTAGTATTGTAAGGTGTGAGTTTCACCACAACTTGGTTGGCTTCCCTTTCAAATGACTCCCAGAAACTTGTTGGTATTAATTATTTTGTCCATGCTGCTCACCAACAAGTCATAGTCTGAGTCATCAAAAATCAATTTGATTTGTGCATTGATGACCTCTTCTACCCTCTCTTTCCATTGATGCAATGTCTTAATGCTTCCTTGTGCATCTAATATATGAGGCAAAAAATTATCATTCCAATCATCAAAACTTTTTACCAATTCTCCAATTTTCTTACTCAAATCATTAGGTAGGGCCTAGAATCCCTTCAATGATTTCACAAAGCTTTGAGTAGGCTTTAATAGTTGTGGCCAATTATTTGCATCAAATTTTGAAGCCTTAAACATAATATCTAAATTAGTGTCCTAAGGGGCCCACTTCTCAACCAGGGGTAGAGCCTCCTCCCAATCTCTATTAATATTTTGTAACCGACCCAAGAATAAAGAATATAAAGAATGAACATATGGCAGCATAGAATCAACCTTTTCATTTAAATGCCTTAAAATAGTGTCAATCACCTCATTTTTTTTGGCCATAGCATCATCCTCATGCGCCCTTAGGGAAGCCTATAATTCTGTGATCTTATTCATCATGTATTTTTTGGTAGGGTCCATAGAATACTCCATTTCCTCTTCAACTAGCCCTAATACAGGGCTATGAGTAGGTGTTTGAATTGGGGATCCAGGAGTAGAAATAATTGGGATAGTAGGGGGTAATGACCCTAAAGTAGTAGGTAACTCTCTGATAGTAGGAGCATTGGAAGATTCTCCCACCTGCCCATATTTTAACCTATCTACTTCAAATTCTAGCTCGACATTTTTTTGTTGCATTCTATTGTACTCCCCAATTATTGCATTATACTTTTCCATAAGGCTTTTCCTTTCAGGCTCCTCTCTCTCAGCTATCCATTGGGCCAATTTGGCCACATTTAATGTTAGGCTTGTGGCTTCTATTGCTGAGGTTTCAGAAGCCCTTTTGATAATGAGCCCGCCCCTTACATTTTGGCAGATTTCTGTCACATTTGGTTTTCTACCTTGAGGTGCCAGGGCCCATATGGCCAGTGTCTCATACTCTTCACTAAAGGCAGAATCTTGTAGGGCTGCCTTGACTTCTTCTTCACTACTCTGCATAGGATGCTTGGATTGTATAATAGCATTGAATGCCACAGCATCAGCTATGTCCCATTCAAGGAGGAGTAAAACACCTACCTGAGCCACAAGTTTCCTTCCTTCCTCAGGAGTCATGTTCTTAAATTGCTCCATCAATTCAGCTTTTACCTCATCATCATTCTCTTGGTCTAACCTATCAGGTCTTGATTCCCTCCTGCTCTTGCATCTATCTTGATATTCTTCTAATTTCATTCTCCAAAATAATTGCAAGAATACAAGAGTTTTCACAAAGGCGTCATCATCCATGAATGCCTTTTAGGCCTCCATCCTAGCATCCTACACACAATGCCCCTTGATATCCATATCAGTGAGCACCAATTGTGTTGATCTAGGAGGGGAAGGGATACCAACCTGCATGTCCTGATCAGTTATGATTATTTCATCCATTAGAGCCTCTTGTGGCTCTTCAATCCTTTTCCTCTTAAGGCTTGGCTCTGATGGTAGCTCCATAGGGTCTTCTCTAGGTGGTGAAACCAAATCCATAATCTTTATCCCTGCAAGCTTCCTGGCCCCATGACCTAGCAGTGATGATGCTTTCATTATTTGTTTTCCCTTTTTATTTCCTATCTCCCCATCACTACTATCATCCTTTCTTCTCCTATATAGGGGCCTATCCACTGATGGCTGATAAGTCAGCCTTGTTTCCTCAGGCCTCACCTCTAACTCCTAAATCCCCAAATCCATTTCTAAATTGGCTATCTTGGTCCTCAGGATGTTCATGATTTCTTTGAAATTACACAACAAGAAATCCATTCTTTTATGAAATGGAGTGAGCTCCATTAGTGGATCATATTTTGGATCTAGTTTATGCACCATAGCTAGCAATTTCTCATAAGCAATCCATTTGTCCTTATTCAATTCTTGCTAGCTCAGATCAAATTCATTTCTAATTAGATCTTCAGGAAAGTTGAAAACATGAGTAAATTTTCCACCTTTAATCTTTTGCCTAAATAAGGCAAAGAATCCCTCAGGGTCATTCTGCCTCTTGGATCCATTCTTCAAATGGTACTCATCAAAATATCGGTCAAAATGAATCCATCCTCCCTTGGAAAATACAAAATCTGAAACAATAGTGTAATCAGGGAACAAAGTCCCTTTTCCTCTTCTTGTCAAATTCTTCTCGTGAATGCAACCTAGTTGCCACATAACTTTTACAAATCCCATCCTCAATGGTACATTATAAGGGAGAATATAAGGAGCTCCTTGGAAACCGTAAACCCTTAAGATAGTGCTTACAGGGTATAGAATGATGGCACCCTAATTATGGCACACTTTCAAATCAGGTTTCCTTACTTTGGGTTGGAGGAAATAATGCAAATCCTCAGGAATCCTTGGCACATTCACCATCAGTCTAGCCCTTTGCCTGGAAGCAAAGTAGTTATCGAACTGCATAAAGCTGACACCTCCCCTGTTGTAAGACAAGTCTACACTCCAAGCCTACACTAGTAATTTCTCTCCATTCACCTCTCATCTCAACTCCATTTTCTTTGAGAAGAATTTGACATTCTCATACAAGAACATGTGCATTAATAAGGAGTACCAAAAGAAAAGAGCACAATAATCTCCATTATGCAACTTCAACAAACCCTCATGTATCCTTTTAGCAAGGAAATTAGCATAGTCATAGACAATAGAAAAATTAGGATGTTGAATCTGAGCCCCCATAAACATATAGGTGATGGGCATCACAGTATTAGGATTAAAACCTAAAATTTGGCAAAGTGTATAGAATGTTGCCAAGAAATGATTAGCAAAACAACTCAACCTGAACGGCTCCCTGTCAGTTGGGCTGATGTGGATCATCGAATTGCCCGCCTTGGCTACATGAGGAGGAAGCAACTTCGATCTAAAAAGAGGTTGTGATATGGCATACTCATGCTTCATTTCCTCAAAGTCTATCTGCACCAAAAATGAGCTATACTCACTTAGATCAAAAGCCTGCTGAATTTTATCTACATTCACACTCAGTAGAACCCTGGCATCATTATCCTTGAGAATCCTTGTGACAGGATCATATTGTGTAACCACTGCCCTGAGTAGATCAACATCCAGAAACACATTCGGTACCACAAGTTTTCCCATATCGTATCTCCAACCATTTGAAAAAGGATGGGATACATTTCATTGTCCATACCATCTCCTAAACATTTCTAGACCTATCATCAGCACTCTAGCATCTGCAATGTTATAAGTTTTACATCTTAACCCCTCACCTAGGGCTATCGCATTCATTAAGGCCGAACCCCTCCTCTTGTCGTTTGTTGACAAAGGGAATTTGTCAAGGAAATCATTATATAAATTCTTGTGCAAATAATCAATACGACTAGAATGCTGCTTTGGCGGCACCATTTTAACAACGAGGGCTTCTTTAAAATCAAATTTGTAAGCGAACTAGGGCTACCCAGAATGAAATCACAGCAAAACCTTGCAATTTTCCCCAATTCAAAAGAAAAAATAACCCTAGAACTATAATCAAGAGAATCACTGACAATATAATGCAACCCTTTACAAGAATTACATTCAAACAGAAATAGTGATAGAGAAAGCAACTCACGAAATTCGTGCTTTGTAGAAAAATCAAACCCTTGCTGCAATCACTTTGAAAAAACTATCTCTGGCTCTGAATCTCTTCGCAAACACTTGAATGTCTTTATGGAAATGGTAGTATGGAATTAAATACTTAGAAGTTGTGAAAATTTTGCCAGTAGGCATCTCATCCGCCATTAAAGCTTACTTCCATGCCATGCCAATGGCTTCAATTACATTTGATGCAAGTTTAAAACCCCACCATCGATCTCTTCTTTCTATCAGACCATCAAACTGCCATCTTCAAAAAAGCTGACAACACCTCCATGTCATCATCAAGGGCCCACCATAATACGCAGCGCCAAAAGAATACACATGGTGCTCACCCACGATATCGCGATCACTAAACCCCTCTTGGTTTAGGATCATGTGATGGCGGGCAGCTGTTGATCTCCACCATCAGCGATCGCAACATACATAATAGGAGGTAGCACCAACATCTATCCATCAAGCAACATTTCCAACAGGGTTAAGACATCGTCGTTGATTATACACACGTTTCTCTCTTACATGGCTTAGTAACCCACTCAATAACACTCTAAAGTTCGATGCATATATTAAGCACTTTATTCATTCCCTTCTGCACCGACAACTTAGGACACGTGGCATCCGCCTATGATATCACGATCACCAAACAACCAGTGGTGATGTCATCTCGGGATTGCGGGGAACGGTCAAGATCAATCTCTGAGAAATCGACGGTCAGTAAAATAACCCCTACGAAACAATAAAATACTTAGGAGAAAATAAGGGGAAGGGGACACCACCTAGGGCAACGACAGTCGATGACTCAAGGTTGTTTTTAAAGGACAAGGCATGGACTAACCTAGACTTAGGTAAATAAAAGGGTCGGGCAAAAAAGTTAGCATTATATATTTAAAAGGGGCCCCGCCTAGATGATTGAATAGGACATAAGTTGTTCTTAAGACCTCCTCCAAAAAGTAATGATGGAAAAGACGCAACCCAACAATCGAACACCAAGGTCTCATGGAAACAAGGCAAAATTCCAGCCCTTTGTCACCTATCATTTCTTGGAGGAAATATGAATCCTCCCCCCACTTGTCATTTATCAAGAATGGACCTAGCCAAATTGCATCAAATTTAGCATGTTTCCCTTTGTCTTCCAACCTGGAATTCCACATCAAGACCATATCTCCACTCTAGAAAGTTCTTGCAATTGTCCTTTTGTCATATGGATTTTTTACCTGCAACTGTAATTTGGCATTTCTCATCTGAGCTTCCCTTCTGGTTTCATCTAGCTCTATGAGGGCTTCCACTCTCAGTTGCATATCGTCTTCTATCTCATTATCATACATCTAGATAAATCTATACATTTCCATGAAGTTATTCTAGGGCAACCTTGCATTTATCCCATATACTAAATCAAATGGGGCACATCCTATTGCTTTCTTCATAGTCACCCTATCTACCCAAACTACTAATTTTAATTTACAATCCCATTCCTTCTTATTTTGATCTAAGATCCTCTTGATAATCTTCATCAAGCTTTTATTACTTGACTTAGCTTGTCCATTTCCTTGTGGGTGGTAAGGTGATGAATAAGAAACTTGGATACCATATTTTTCACAAAATTCTATGTACTCCTCAGATCTAAAACACATTGCCTTATCTGACACAATCCTTTCAAGACATCCAAATCTGGTCACTATATTATTCATTAAGAATTCAATTACCACCTTACTAGTTTCTTTCTTTGTTGGAATCACTTCCACCCACTTGGTAAAGTAATCAGTGGCCACCAATATCCATGAGTGACCGCCACTTGATTTGCATGCTATCTCTCCCATAAAATCAATACCCCATTGCTAGAAGGGAGATTGAACTACAACTAGTTTTAAAGGTAAGTTACCAGGGAAATTTAACTTACCAGAGAAACGCTGACAGGCATCACATTTCTTCGCTAATTGATATGCATCCCTTAAAATAGTTGGCCACTAGAATCCAGTCTGCATTATTTTGTAGGTAGTAGTTTTGGCCATATAATGCCCTCCACAAACTCCACTATGCATTTCATTCAAGAGTTCTATTGCTTGATCCTGGTCTAAACATTTTAGCATAACACTTTCCCCATTTCTCCACTAGAGTTTTCCTATTATGATAACATACTTGATTGCATGTAACTTCAATGTCCTTTTTTCACTCTCACTCAACTCATCAGGACATTTCATTTTTTGCAAATAATAAATCACACCCTTATACCAATCAGAGTGTTCCATATCACATATGTGTGATCTCTCCTCTTCTTCAAATAGATTTATCTGATTTGCTTCTAGATTACTTTGGGTCATAAGCTTGGCCAATCCTTGTCCCCTTACTAACTTAGTAATCTAAATTTCAATGTTAAACTCCTGGATCCTATTAATCCATCTACACCTCCTACCTGACACTTCTTGTTGTGTAAAAATGTCTTTCACAATAGCACTGGGCACATAGGCGATTATTGTAGCTCCCATCAAATAGGTCCTGAAAGCTTTGACTGCTTTTACCAGTGCATATGCCTATTTTTCATTTATGTCATACTTGAGTTCTGCAGCCTACAGGGATTTGCTAAGAAATGATATAGGTTTCTCAAAACCTTTAGCATTCTTTTGTAATAACACAGCTGCAATTGTATGGAAGGAGGCGAATGAGAAAATCTACAAAGATTTGGAAAAATCAGGGGTTTTTAGCACAGGTGCTTCTTTAATAGCTTGCTTAATAGCATGGAAAGCCTATACTGATGTTTCTTCCCATTCGACTTTGGCCCCTTTCTTAAGCATCTTAGAAATAGGGTGAACTACTTCAGCAAAATTTGTAACAAATCGTCTCAAAAAATTTATTTACCCGAAGAAGGATTGAATTCCCTTGACACTTCGGGGTTGCAAGACCTTATCTATTGCCATTACCCTCTTTGGATCAATTTTAACCCCATCCTTAGAGACAATATGTCCCAAAAAATTTCCCTCCCTTATGCCAAAAGTACATATCTTGGGATTGAGGGAGATACCATATTCCAGCGCCCTAATAAATATTTTCTCAAGATCTTCACAATGATCATCTTCTTTCTTGGAATATGCTGTTAAATCATCCTGATAAATTACCAAGAACAAATTTATGAAATCTGAGAATGCCACATACATAGCTCTCTGGAAAGTGGCTCCTGCATTTGTTAGACCAAAAGGCATTCTGACATACACATAAGTCCCCCAAGGTGTAGTGAAGGTTGTCTTAAATTGTTCAGACTCCTTAACCATGACTTGGTTATAACAAGAAAACCCATCCATCATGGACATTAACTCATGACCTGTTACTCTTTGCAACATAGCCTCCATATTTGGCAATGGATAGTTATCCTTTCATGAAGACACATTCAAATTTCTGAAATCCACACATAACCTAATGTCTCCATTTTTCTTTCTCACGGGTACCAAATTAGATACCCAAGATGAATGCCTAATTGGTTTAATGATTCCTGCATTTCTTAACTTAGTAAGTTCTTCTTGCATTTTTGGAGCCAAGGTGAGATTAATAGGCCTTTGCTTTTGCCTAAAAGGCTTGGCATCACTACTCAAATGAATCTCATGTTGAAACAAATCCTGCCTATAAGCCTTAAGATCATCATAAGACCAAGCAAACACATGTCTAAACTTTCTTAACAAATCAATTAACATTTTCCTCACCCTTGGTGACAATTTCTTTCTAATATACACCTTCTTTGGCGAGGCATTTGTCCCTAGGTTCACTTCCTCCAAGTCATTAGGATGGGATGCAACAAGATTAGTCTTAACCCTGTCCTAGTTATCAAACACTCGTTCAAGAACAACTAAACCCTTAGGAATTTTGTTGGTTTTTAATTGAATAACTCCATTCCCAAACACAGTATCCCTACCATCAATGTTCTCAAAAAAGGCTCCAAAATCTATTTCTTGAGTTTCATACTCATCCACACAATTTAAAAATCTCAATATATCATCATCACTATTGAAAACCTGCCAATTCTTAATATTATCAGGAACAAATGGTCTGGTTTGCACTTCAACCTTGGAAATTCCAGCATAAGTCATGTCGTCTGGCCTTAATGCAATATTTGCTAACAAATCTGCCACCTTATTATGACCTCTTTCCATCCAGTTTATCCCAAAATCATCAAAATTCTCCAATTCATCCCACACAACATTTCTATATTGTTTCAATCTTTTATTCTTTGACATATATAGGGATCTGACTTGGGAAATCACAAGCTCCGAATCTCCAATCACTTTGAGTTTCTTGATTCCATGTTTTTGAGCCAATCTTAATCCTAATAACAATGCTTCATATTCGGCTACATTGTTAGTACATTCAAATAACAAGGTGAAAGAAAATTTCAAAGTCTTTCCACTTGGTGACCTTAACAACACACCTGCACCAAATCCTTCCTTTGAATTTGCACCATCAAAAAAATAGTCCACACATCATCAGTTTCTGACAATTTTTCAACTTCTGTATCAATTGGTGCAACAAGCTCATCGCAATTACTAGGGGGTTCCTCAGCCCTGAACTCATTTATGCCATAGTCTATAAAACATGTCAAATCATTAGTCAAGCTATGCTTAATCATATGATGTACCTTTGATTCTCTTTCAATCTTGACATCTTTTCCATCAATGCAAAAGGTAGCAAATGATAAATCACACTGCATGTTGCCTCCCATTAAGGCACTCCATTTTCTTGACAACAACATCTCAAAATGGGGGGGGGATGTCTACAACTAAAACAGTCATGGCCAGAACCCTATCAGGATATTGGGTAAGCACATAAGGCAAAGCTTTGATGGTCCCAATGACAGGCACCTCTCTTGAATCCAATGCATAACACTTACCTTGAGTAGTATCAACTGTCAAGCCCATTGCTTCCATAATATTCACTGGCATAACATTATTTGATGTCCTTGAGTCTATCATGCAATTTCTCAAATTTTTCCCATTGATATTAACACTTAAGAAAAAAAGCGTGATATTCTCCAAACATATATTAACAAAATTCCCTAGGTATACTGGGGGAATTTGAGTTACAATTCCCTCTAGCTCTTTCACTCCTATTTCTTCCTTTTCCCTAGTTTCTTTACAATTTCCTTGTTCCAATTTATCATGAGGAATTCCAGTAATTAAGGCTATTGTCTTTTCTCTATTCTCATCTATTCTCATCATTCCAAGCCATGGTACAGTAACCTTAACTTGAGACAATACTTGAAACATATCCACAGGTGTGTATTTAGGAAAGTTAGGAGTCATACCATCAATAGTCTCTTTCTTCTACCATTGTTGTTTTCCTTCAAGTTTCTTTTGCTTTTCCTCTGAAATTACTTCAACAAATTTGGCAATCACTTTGGTTTTTACCAATAGAGGATTAGCATCTTCACTAGGCTTTTGGATCTCAGTCTTCTTTGCCCATATCTTGTCATTTCTGACATCCTTGATTTTGACAGCATCATTTTTGACATCTTCTTTGGCATCTTTGCTCTTACCTTTTTGTTCCTTGATGAAAAGGCTAGTAGGCTTGCCATGCTCACCACCCACAGTCCTATTTCTTAACTGTAATGTACTTCTCATCTGAGCAGCCATCTCTTCAGTTAACCGAGCAATTTCATCTTCTGATGGTCTTCTCAAGGATATTAGATCTTCATCCTGTTCCATATTGCATGCATGGTGGTCAAATTCACCTTCTTCATAAAAAAAAACCTGTTGATGGTATAATTCACTTTTCTATCATTGGTTATTCACATCAACCTCTTGCGATTCCTTATTAGAAGAAAACTCAACCTCATGAATATATGACCGAGCCATACAACAATCTACATCATTTTGCTCGACATCAAGAGTCTGCTACTGAACATTCTCTTCTTTTCCTTCTGCAACAAGCAGCTAAGCAACACCACAATAATTCTGATCATGTGGGTGTTCACATACCACACACCATGGTCTATCTTGTGCCAAATTTATAGAATGTTTATGCAAAGGATCAGGTATCTGTTGATCATTTTTAGGCTTTTGGATAGGTAATATTGGTTTTCCATCCTTCCAATTTGTATTGTAGGGATAATTTTGCAATCTAGAAGGTTTATCATTTTTATTATATTGCTGCTTGTCCCCTCCAAAACCCTTCTCATGTTTAGCAACAGTATATTTTATACCCTTCAGAGTGCTAAGGACCTTATCACACTTCTCATCATCTTTAACACCTACAGTAGAGGTTTTCTCAGCTCTATCTCTAGGATTCTTCATAAGAGTAGGTTCTTCCCTCTTACTACACTTACTGGAAGCTCTTCTGTTGCTTTCAATATTAATGGCTGCTCTAAAAGCGTCTCTCATGGTTCGAGGATCTTTATCTCGGAGAAGATATGCTATTTTAGCATCAAAAGCATTGAAATAAGTAGTTAGACAAACATTTTCATCAAGCCTCATCACTTGAAACAATTTATACATTGCCTTTTGGAATCTAAGATTAAACTCTGTTGCAAGCTCATTAGCCAACTTTTGTATAGTATGGAACTCATTCAACATAAAACTAGCATTTTTTTTGTCACCATATTGTTCTTTAAAACATTTTTCAAACTCCTCCCATGAACCAATACTGGCATTCGGTAGACCCCTGTACCAATCCCTTACATCTTCTGCTAAGGATTGGACAAACAATTTCATTACTACATCTTCATGTTCTACCTCATAATCATTTAACATATCCATGAAACCTTTCAAATGCTCCTCTACTGAAAAGGCATTATTCCCAGCAAATTTGTTCATCTTTTCCCTTAACTCATCAGGAATAGGGTTTGGGTACCCTGGATTACCATCAAAGAACAGTTGTCTATATCTTTCCAATTTTATAGGCCTTTGTTGCAATAATCCATCAACCTTTTGAGCTTTAGAGCCATCTTGATGTGAATTAATTAACTTGGTAGCATAAACCTTTAGGCTAGAACTATTTATGATATTCTCCTGACTAGGTTTAGGATCAATTTTCAAAGTCTCCTGATGACCTAATGAAGTTGTACCTTGTGTTACCTCATCTAGATTTGTCATTTTTAGGAAGCTTATTTTCCTTCTCTTTTCTGCATTTGCACCCTCAATTTCGTTCCTCTCTAATTCTTCTGCTAAAGCTTCCCCTTCCCTTCTAACCTTTTCTAAGGCAGTTTCTACTTGTGAAAATACATGTGGGAGGGGATCTTTTTAGGCTGGTGGGAAACCATCCTTTCATTTATTTTTATTCCTTCAGCCTTCTATTTTCCTTTGTCTACAACAGGTTTAGGATTTGAATTATTTGATTGTGACTTAATAGGGTTCAAGGGTTTTGGGTCTGTAGGCTTTGGTTGAACCTTAGTTTGACCTTCAGGACCCTCTTTAGACACTGGCTTAACTCTCTTATCAACAATTTGTTGCACAACTGGACCCTTCTTTTCTAGGTCTGGTCCACTTTGGTTCAAGAGTTTCATGTTTGCCAATTGTCTCATTAATCTATCCCTTTCAATGATAGCATTCATCAATTTTGTTTCCTTTTCCTTTTCCTTCTTTAACGTAAGCTCGGCCTACTTTTGGATTTCTCTTCTTAAAGAACTGATATCCCCAAAAACATCTTCAGGTTCAGGCAAAGTTATGTCAGAACTTGATGTCTCACTTAAATCTATCAGATTTGTGTTTTCCTGTCTAAATAATAAAGGCATTCCATCATCTTCAGCAGGAGGAGGAGGCACATCATTCGTGCATTCTCTGTGATAGCTTTGAATCCTACTCCTACTTCTTCTCTCAATATATGGGACATTAATAGGCCCTTTATTATGACATGTTACATCCTCCTGAACTGGTGTATTAAACAATGCATCAAAAAATCCACAACTATTTGATTTAGAATGTCTAGATACATGCTCAAAAGTCTCAGGGATAGGATGTAATGGCTTACTTGTACCTGGATGTACATGATTCTAGGATGCAGGAGCAGCGTTGTTGTTTTCTGGTTTCTTTTTTATCCAATCTCTCTTCTTTGTTTTAGGAAGTTCTCCTTCCAATTTGGATTTCGGGTGGTTCTTCATGAATCACTTGGTAATTTTCATTCCTCTATGCATGTCCAAAGATATTTCAACTTGTATAAAACTTTAAATAAAGTGCACACTGGTGCAGAGACTATTAGAGTCGCCACCAAAATATCTTGGGAATATTCACTACTCAAAAACACATGATAATACCTTAAAAGATCCTTAGGACTTATCGTACTGGCAATGCACAACACACATTACATGAACTATATGCAACTCTTGAACTAACAACTTGATTGGATAAAAGAAACACAACACCAAGGGCTCAACCTTCAAATCCCAAAAATACTATAATGGACTCTATGCAAAATCGATAACTGACCCACTGACAAGAAACATTCAAGCTAAGTCCCCATCGGAGTCGCCATTTTGTTGGTTTTTTTTCTTGTAAACTAGGTTTGTCTCCTAATCTACCTATGGAATTTCCAATTCCAATCAAGGGTAGCTCGAAGGACCTAGAAAAACTGACGAGGATTTTAACAATAACCTCCTACACTTTGGGCTTTGCAAGACCCGAGAGGGTGATCCCAATAATGTGTTTATGATCTCTGCACCAAAATCATAAACAAATCATTAATAATTCACAAATAATCCCATAAATAGCTCAACAAAATAGGATACTGCTAGAATGAAAAGGCCCTTTCACCAGTAATATCAACTACTTGGAGCATGAGATAACTACAACATTATTCTGTAACTTATGATAGTCATTTTAATTGCAAGTTCACGACAAGCCATAAGTAGAGATATACAAGAACAAAGATTCATAAACTCTTACAATTTAGATCAGTGCCATATACCATTGGGGAGTCAAATTCACAAACATTCAAAAATTAAAAATAGACTCAAATACATAGCATATACAATCCCTTGCAATATTGCATTACAACACTGTCAATCCCTATCCCAACCCAATACTTCTTACCAAATCCCTCTACAAACATATCCATCTATTATTCCATCCAAGCATTTTAATTAATTCTTTGAATTAAAGCCAAAACGGAAAACATACACATCAGAACAATGAGATGAATATCATAATCCTTGATTATTCTATTCAAAATTATGATATGCCTATACATAGGAGAGACATGAGCTCGAGATATAACATCATAGCACAAATGCTAGTAATATTGTGAACATCAAAATTTTATAAACATGAAACCTATTACGAAAGAACCCCAAACCTAAATTGCCTTCACATTCAAAAAGAAGTTCTTACAATCTATTCTACAACTATACCTAGACTCGACCTTCAAAATATCTGACTTGCAATCCCAACTTTTGGCCTTGAAATCCTTCTTATAGAAAAATGAAGGAGCAAACAAGCATCGGGCCAGAAGTTACACATGTCATCAGTTAATAAGACTGCTATGTGCCCACTAAAAACTATGATAAAAATAACAAGTCTTGGAGCATCTTCCTGTTGATTTTATCCATTACACAATAGCTTCCCCATTGGCTATACCTCAAAATCTGCACCCAAAGCCATCATGGAAGCAAAACCATAATTAGTTACACTATAACCGTTGAGCTATCAGTTGTCAGTAGTAGATACTATTTCACTCCTATTCGGTTAAGTATTTATCTACCCAATTTTGATATTCTTCATCCGTGGGCCAATTAAAATTCACCACCTCCACCACCCTAGTATTGTAAGGTGTGAATTTCACTGCAACCTGGTTGGCTTCCCTTTCAAATGACTCCAAGAACATGCTGGTATTAATTATTTTTTCCATGCTACTCACCAGAAAGTCATAGTCTGAGTCATCACAAATCAATTTGATTTGTGCATTGATGACCTCTTCTACCCTCTCTTGCCATTGATGCAGTGTCTTAATGCTTCTGTGTGCATCTAATATATCAGGAAAAAAAGTATCATTCCAATCATCAAAACTTTTTACCAATTCTCCAATTTTCTTACTCAAATCATCAGGTAGGGCCTAGAATCCCTTCAATGATTTCATAAAGCTTTGAGTAGGCTTTAATAGTTGTGGCCTATTATTTACATCAAATTTTGAAGCCTTAAACATAATATCTAAATCAGTGGCCCGAGGGGCCCACTTCTCAACCAAGGGTAGAACCTCCTCCCAATCTCTATTAATATTTTGTAACCCACCCAAGAATAAAGAATATAAAGAATGAAAAAATGGCAGCCTAGAATCAACCTTTTCATTTAAATGCCTTAAAATAGTGTCAATCACCTCATTGTGTTTGGCCACAGCATCATCCTCACACGCCCTTAGGGCAACCTGTAATTCTATGATCTTATTCATCATCTATTTTTTGGTAGGGTCCATAGAATACTCCATTTCCTCTTCAACTGGCCCTGATAAAGGGCCATGAGCAGGTGTCTAAATTGGGGATCCAGGAGTAGAAATAATTGGGATAGTAGGGGGTAATGACCCTGAAGTAGTAGGTAACTCTCTGATAGTAGGAGCATTGGAAGATTCTCCCACTTGCCCATATTTTAACCTAACTACTTCATATTGTAGCTCGACATTTCTTTGTTGCATTCTACTGTACTCCCCAATTATTGCATTATACTTTTCCATAAGGATTTTCCTTTCAGCCTCCTCTCTCTCAACTATCCGTTGGGCCAATTTGGCCACATTTAATGTTAGGCTTGTGGCTTCTATTGCTGAGGTTTCAAAAGTTGTTTTGATAATGAGCCCTTCCCTTAGATTTGGGCTGATTTATGTCACATTTGGTTTTCTACGCTGAGGTGCCAGGGCCCATATGGCTAGTGTCTCATACTCTTCACTAAAGGTAGAATCCTGTAGGGCTACCTCAACTTCTTCTTCATTACTCTACATAGGATGCTTAGATTGCATAATAGCATTGAATGCCACAGCATCAACTATGTCCCATTCAGGGAGGAGTAAAACACCTGCCTAAGCCACAAGTTTCCTTCCTTCCTCAAGAGTGATGTTCTTAAATTGCTCCATCAATTTAGCTTTTACCTCATCATCATTCTCCTAGTTTGACCTATCAGGTCTTGATTCCCTCCTGCTCTTGCATCTATCCTTATATTCTTCTAATTTCATTCTCCAAATTAATTGCAAGAATATAGGAGTTTTCACAAAGGCATCATCATCCATGAATGCCTTGCAAGCCTCCATCCTAGCATCCTGCACACACTGCCCCTTTATATCCATATCAGTGAGCACCAATTGTACTGATATAGGAGGGGAAGGGATACCAACCTGCATGTCCTGATCAGTTATGATTATTTCATCCATCAGAGCCTTTTGTGGCTCTTCAATCCTTTGCCTCTTAAGGCTTGGCTTTGATGGTAGCTCCACAGGGTTATCTCTAAGTGGTGAAATCAAATCCACAATGTTTATCCTTACAAGCTTCCTGGCCCCATGACCCAGCAGTGTTGATGCTTTCATTATTTGCTTTCCCTTTTTATTTCCTGTCTCCCCATCAGTGCAATCATCCTTTATTCTCCTGTATAGGGGCCTGTCCACTAATGGCTAATAAGTCATCCTTGTTTCCTCAAGCCTCACCTCTAACTCCTGAATACCCAAATCTTGGCTCTCTTGGTCCTAATAATGTTCATGATTTCTTTGAAATTACACAACAATAAATCAATTCTTTTATGAAATGGAGTGAACTCCATTAGTGGATCATATTTTGGATCCAGTTTATGCACCATGGCTAGCAATTTCTCATAAGCAATCCATTTCTCCTTATTCAATTCCTGATGGCTCAGATCAAATTCATTTCTAATTAGATCTTCAGGAAAGTTGAAAACATGAGTAAATTTTCCACCTTTAATCTTTTGCCTAAATAAGGCAAAAAATCCCTCAAAGTCATGCTGCCTCTTGGATCCATTCTTTAAATGGTACTCATCAAAATATCAGTCAAAATGAACCATCCTCCCTTGGAAAATACAAAATCTTAAACAATAGTGTAATCAGGGAATAAAGTCCCTTTTCCTCTTCCTGTCAAATTCTTCTTGTGAATGCAACCTAGTTGCCACATAACTTCTGCAAATCCCATCCTCGATGGTACATTATAAGGGAGAATATGAGGAGCTCCCTAGAAACCATAAACCCTTAAGATAGTGCTTATAGGGTATAGAATGATTTCACCCCAATTATGGCACACTTTCAAATCAGGTTTCCTTACTTTGGGTCGGAGGAAATCATGCAAATCCTCAGGAATCCTTGGCACATTCACCATCAGTCTAGCCCTTAGCCTGGAAGCAAAGCAATTATCAAACTGCACAAAGCTTGCACCTCCCCTATTGTAAGACAAGTCTACTCTCCAAGCCTACACCGGTAATTTCTCTCCATTCACCTCTCGTCTCAACTCCATTTTCTCTGAGAAGACTTCAACATTCTCATACAAGAACATGTGGATTAATAAGGAGTACCAAAAGAAAAGAGCACCAAAATCTCGATTATGCAACTTTAACAAACCCTCATGTATCCTTTCAGCAAGGAAATTAGCATAGTCATAGACAACAAAAAAATTAGGATGTTGAATCTGAGCCCCCACAAACATATAGGCGATGGGCATCACAGTATTAGGATTAAAACCTAAAATTTGGCAAAGTGAATAGAATGTTGCCAAGAAATGATTAGCAAAACAACTCAACCTAAACGGCTCCCTGTCAGTTGTGCTGATGTGGCTCATTGAATTTCCCACCCTGGCCAGATGAGGAGGAAGCAACTTCGATCTAAAAAGACGATGTGATATGGCATACTCATGCTTCATTTCCTCAAATTCTATCCGCACTAGAAATGAGCTATACTCACTTAGATAAAAATCTTGCCAAATTTTATCTGCATTCACACTCACTAGAACCCTACCATCATTATCCCTGATATTCCTTGTGACAGGATCATATCGTGCAGCCACTACCCTGAGTAGATCAACATCCAGAAACACATTCAATACCACAAGTTTTCCCATATCGTATCTCCAACCATTTGAAAAAGGATGGGATACATTTCATTTTCAATACCATCTCCTAAACATTTCCAGACCTGTCATCGGCACTCTAGTATCTGCAATGTTATAAGTTTTACATCTTAACCCCTCACCTAGGGATGTCCCATTCATTAAGGCCGAACCCCTCCTCTTGTCGTTTGTTGACAAAGGAATTTGTCAAGGAAATCATCATATAAATTCATGTGCAAATAATCAATACGACCAGAATGCTGCTTCGGCGGCGCCATTTTAACAACTAGGGCTTCTTTAAAATCAAATTTGTAAGGGAACTAGGGCTACCCAGAATGAAATCACAGCAGAACCTTGCAATTTTCCCCAATTCAAGAGAAACAATAACCCTAGAATTGTAATCAAGAGAATCACTGACAATATAATGCAACCCTTTACAAGAATTACGTTCAAACAGAAACAGTGATAGAGAAAGCAACTCATGGAATTCGCGCTTCGCAGAAAAATAAAACCCTTGCTATAATCGCTTTGAAAAAACTATCTTTGGCTCTAAATCACTTCGCAAACACTTGAATGTCTTTATGGCAATGGTAGTATGGAATTAAATACTTAGAAGTTGTGAAAATTTCGCTAGTAGGTGTCTCGTCCGCCATTAAAGCTTACTTGCGTGCCGCGCCAACGACTTCAATTACATTTGATGCAAGTTTAAAATCCCACTATCGGTCTCTTCTTTATGTCAGACCATCGAATGACCATCTTCAAAAAATCTGACAACACCTCCATGTCATCATCAAGGGCCCACCATAATACGTAGCACCAAAAGAATACACATGGCGCTCACCCACGATATCACGATCACTAAACCCCTCTTGGTTTAGGATCACGTGATGGCAGGCAGCCGTTGATCTCCACCATCGGCGATCACAACATATATAACAGGAGGTAGCACCAACATCTATTCATTGAGCAACTTTTCCAGCAGGGTTAAGACATCGCCACTTATTATACACACGTGCCTCTCTTACGTGGCTTAGTAACCCGCTCAATAACACTCTAAAGTTCGATGCATATATTAAGCACTTTATTCATTCCCTTCTACACCGAAAACTTAGGACATGTGGCATCCACCCATGATATTGCGATCGCCAAATAGCCAACAGTGATGTCATCATGGGATTGCGGGGAACGGTCAAGATCAATCTCTAAGAAATCGACGGTTAGTAAAATCACCCCTGTGAAACAATAAAATACTTAGGAAAAAATAAGGGGAAGGGGAGACCGCCTAGGGCAACGATAGTCGATGACTCCAGGTTGTTTTTAAAGGACAACGCACAGACTGACCCATACTTAGGTAAATAAAAGGGTCGGGTGAAAAATTTAGCATTGTATATTTAAAAGGGGCCCCGCCTAGACGATTGAATAGGACATAAGTTGTTCTTAAGACCTCCTCCAAAAAGTAACGATGGAAAAGACCCAACCCAACAATCAAACACCAAGGTCTCATGGAAACAAGGCAAAATTCCAGCCCCAAGTACCCTCAAAATAACAAAACAATCCAATAACAATTTAAAACCAAAGACTTAAAATTGAGGCTCCATCATGGCCTAGGTTTGCAAAATATATGTAGGGAAAATAACTATATGATTTCTTCAAAAATCATTAAAATTGATCACTAAGGAACATAGACTAAGTTCACAAAACATGAAAAAGGCCTAATACCATGAGGGAATTAACAAGGCGTAAGACATTTAAAGAAAAGTGAAAAAAGAACCCAAGATATGGGTTGGCTAAATTAGGGAAAAAAGGAAAATCATAGACCAAAATCATGGGATTTCACTTCATTCCACTTCATTTGCATTTTGATTTTTTGTTGAGGGCACCACCATAGGGTTTTCTCAAGCTCTATGGAGATTGAATCAATTTTTATTTGAGCCATCCCCAACCGAGCCTTCAATGGAGAAACTCGTACATATTTCATGTTGGGGCCGACTCAGGTAATCTTTTCCCACATATACTCTACCTTCTTTTGTGAAAAAATGCTCATTTTGAGCTTCTTTATGCAAAAATCACTGCAAAAACTATGAATATTTTCCTCCCCTTTGTCTCCCATGGAAAAAATGAACTGTGCTTCTCTTCTATATGTCCTTTCTTTGCATAGAAGCATTGTTTTTTGCAAACACATAAAAATTTTTCTTTCAAAGGATAAGGCCTCTCAATACATGGGTAGAATACAAATAGATCCTTCCAAAAGGCTGAGAATCCCAGTCAAGTTTCTTCATCCTTTGAAAAAGATTATATTAAATTTTAGTTGCAAAATGTGAGAAAGGGTTTTGAACCCTTGCCCTATTGTTCTCAACCCTTAATGAAAATTTTTTTAGGGTTCTTGGTGCAGGGGCACTTTAGGTTTAGGGTTGAGTATAGTTGTCATTTTTTTGGTCTTCTTGTAATTTTTTGGGTAATAGGGTCATTTAAGACCATGGAATGTGTGTTTAAGTCCATACTAGACCACTAGGTGGGTTGGAGTGTCAAGTTGCACAAGTTGTCAATTTTGCAAAAATGTTGTCATTGTTGTAAAAGTGCAAAAACACTGAATATGTAGAGTCATCTATTGTCAATGAAGGAAGTTGGGTAGTTTCAATATAAAAATATGTTGAGAACCATTGGGACATGTTAAAACAAAAAATCCTAGGAAGGTCGAAGCCAAGGTTGGAAAGTTGTAATTTGAGAAAAATCAATACAAACTATCTTTGTTTCTATAATTCTGAATGTTAAGTTGTTGTTTCAAGACTATGTATAGTTCTATATAGTGTTATCATGATTTGAATCCTATTGGAATTGATTAAGTATTGATTCTACTTTCTATTGGCTTTTGTTTCATTGAATTTCATCAGGTTTTTACCATTTGATAACAAATTTTCTAAGACTGGTCAGAAACCCTAGGTTAACTGCCTTGAAGGGAAGAAAAATGCAAATCTCACCATTCCACTAGTGAAACCTCATGAAAATTTATGGAATGGATGGAGTTAGGATTCTTTTGGTGATGCAAGCAAGGTGGGTCCAAGACTCTCTTCAACTTGAAAATGACCAAACTCAATCAGAGAACAACTCCTTACATAACAAGTCCTTCGGCTTGACTCATTCACTCTTCTTATGGCTTGTAATCACCAATAACCAACCAATGGGAATATCATTAGGGAAGGTCATACAGTGGCCTATCAAAATCCACAAGACACACCACAAAATCTTAACCAAAATACCCAAAGATCTCATAGGGTTTCTTTGACTCAACACTAAGAACCCATAACTTGCCCTACTCCTAGGCTAGTCAATTAGCCCTAATTTACAAAGGGACTATCTTGAAAACCATCCAAAACCACTTGATAGTCATGAATTGTGACACAAAACTCTAGAATCTCTCACTTATTTGCAGATTCAAACCTCCTAATACCTTGCACCAAGAAACCCTCATTTACCTTGCCAAACACTAGGGTTGTATTGAAATTCCATATACCCAGGAATTCCAATACAAGAAAAAACATACAATAGTATCCAAATTCTCTACACATTCTCACTAATTCATTACATGGTCCATTACACCACTGTTTATCAAAACCCAACATAAACACCTTCTTTTCACATAGAAACCACCATTACTCTATCCTAGGGCTTGACTCCAAATCAAACAACTCGCTTTATTTTCCCACCAAATAGTGTAGAAACCTAACCTACCATTATACCATTCCTTTCCACCAAGAAACAGACCATAATAGTAGGAGGAAAGGCTCATTTCATTGTTTACTCCTCAAACAGAGTCTTCACTAGTTTTTACCAGTTAGTTACAGAGAATGAACAAAATATCCCACAAAACTTGATATTAGATCCTCAAAATTGATGCTATAGAATAATAACACATGCTATTAAAATATGTAATGAATTTCAAATCATCTACAAAGTTGTACAGGCCATATAGACTAAATAAAGTTTAGAAAACCAAAAAATAACTAAGAAAAACTTTGCTTTTTGATTGATTTCCACCATACAAAACTTCAACCACCTCATGGTCAAGACTTTTGAGGCTTTAAATATATTTTTCAATTAGTTTTTTAACTATCCAACGTTTACAACCACTTTTTGAATTTCATGTCCCTTCAAATTCCCATTTGTTGCACTTTGACAATTACATCTTGTGCAATTTTACTAATTTAACCCCCCAAGACTCAAAACTTCCTAGGATCCATCAAATTATCCTATTTATCATTAAAAATGGTTATTCAGACCTTATTTAGCATAATAAACTCAAAATATGACAAAGTCCTAAAGCCTAGACCTCAACAATTTGGATTGACAAATTTTAACTAATGGTGCCCATGCACCATACACCCCAATTTGAAAGTTTTCCAAGTCTCTTGGAAAGATTCTTGTATCTTACTCAATTTTGTATTCTTCATGCATCAGTCCTGTTTGATTCCCTTTATCGGGTTCATTTTTCTCTTTACTATCCTGGCCAACTTTTCCATCATCACCACTTGATTCTTGCTCCAACTATGCATATTGTATTATGGGGTGCTTTTTATCTTCCCCATCATCAAATGTTGTTGGCATACCTTCCCTTTTAGCTGTACATACACCTTTATCATCTTCCTTCACTTCTTTTTCCCTCCCCTATTTTTTCCTTTGTTCAGTAGCCTTCTTATCTGCACTTTCATCTCTATGGACTGTACCATTACTTTTACCAGTCACTGTTAGACCTAAAACTAACTTGTTCATTATCTTATCTACCTCACAAACCCTTACATTATTTTGTGTTGTCCTCTCAACCTTATAACCCACTATCTCATTAATTTTGCAACTCATTGTCCTATTATTCATTGTCTTCTCTTTTACTAGTTTACCAGTACCATCAACCACTTTCATAACATCTTTTGATTGTTTTTTCTCCTTCTTCCTTGTTACAGGGCACTTGAATGACCCTACAAGCACTCCTTCACTGATTTATTTTCTTACCATAGGATTTCCACTCTCATGTTGTTTTATACTAGTATAAGACACATTACCATTCACTTTCTTGTACCATACAAATGCATTCTTCTTCCCCTTTATCTTCACATCACCATCATCCTTCCTCCTCTCTATCCTAACAGTGTCAAACTATGATTTGGTTGCTAACCTCATTCTTTCACCTTCTTTATTGCTCACATATTCTTTTCTCCCCATCATTATGACCTCACCCTACTCACTTGTTTCTACAACTAACGGAGTTAGAAGAAACCTCTTCTCATCCTTTTCAATGTGATATGTGTTTTCTCTTCTATGATATACTGCAGATCTGTCAAATTACAAGGGTCTCCCAAGAAAAACATGGCAAAAACTCATAGGTAGGATGTCACAATCTAATTTTTCTTTATAGGGACCAATTTGAAACTCCACAGTAGCTTGTTCATTCACCAACATGGTTTATTTTTCACTATTTTTCACTAACCCAAGACACTTTATATGGTTTTTGTTTAGGTATCCTTTCCAAATGTAATTTTTCAACCATATCACTAGATACCATATTGTCATTATATCCAGAATCCACAATTACCTTACATACCTTATCTTTGCACCTACAAGCAGTCCTGAACAAGGCTTTTCTTTGAATTTGATCTCCCTCCATGGGTTTCTTCAAAGTTTTTCTTCTCATCATCAACATCTCTCCAACTTCAAAAATAACTTAGAGAGTATTAGAACTTGATCTTTCATCTTCATCCTCATAAGCAATTTAGGCTCTCCTTTTAGATTTCATTTAATCTCCACTTGATGTGGTTCCACTCTTCTCTAGACACCTATAGAAAGGGTGACCAAAATCACCACACTTGTAACACTTGTCTGCAAACTCATTAGGATCTCTTCTTTGCCTAAAGCTTGTTCTTCCACCTCTCCGTCCACCTCTTGATTTAGGTGCTTGTTCCTTACTTTTATCAACATCTTCATGATCTTCTTTGGATTGTCTCAGGCCTCTACCTCTATTCACATTACCTCTTCCCCTTCCTTGTCTTTCTTGCCTTCTCTTAATTATATCCTTTGTCCTCACTTCCATTTGGAAGCATTCTTCTACCGTCTTAGGTAGATTCAAGCTGATTTCATATTTTATGTTCAATCTTAAACCACTCAAATATTTGGCTACTCTTTCAACTTCATCTTCATTATAACTTGCTCTTATGCATAATCTATGAAAATATTCAGTGTAATACATCGCATCCATCTCCCTCTATTTCAATTCTTGCAATTTCATGAAAGTTTGAATAACATAATCTATAGGTAGAAAGTGATCCTTTACTCTTGCTACCATCCTATCCCAAGAACTTATTTTAGACTTACCTTTCTTGACTCTATCCTCTTGGAAAAAATTCCACCATGTGAGAGCTGGTCCCTTCAACTTTGTCTTTGTATACTTAACCTTCTTGTTGTCCTCAATGTCTTCAAATTCAAAAAATATATCTAAGGCATCAATCCATGCCAAAACCTCTTCACTATCCATATTACCTTCGTACATTGGCACATAAACTTTCAATTTTGGAGTGTTGTCACCTTTCACTACCATCAACATCTTGATCATTCTCCTTTCTTTGGGATCTAAGTCTTCTTTCTCATCTTTAACTGGAGGGTTTCCTTCTTCCCCTTCATATTCTTTATCACTTTGGTCTTCATTCACCATTCCTCTTCTCTGGTTCTTTTCCAAGGCCGCTATCCTAGCTATGGTGGCTTCTTGTCAATCTCTATAGAGCCTATCCTTCTATGAAAAAATCTCTTTCAATTATTTTATTTCCTTTTCCATTGCACTGGCATTTGGAGGCATCTTTCCCAACTTGTCTTTATACTTTCCAACCTATAAAATCAAACAAATCACCAACAAAAGATCTATTAACTAGGATCTGAAACCAAATGATGCAAGAAAGGTGGGTCCAAGAATCTCTTCAACTTGAAAATGACCAAACTCAATCAAAGAATAACTCCTTACAATACAAGTCCTTCAACTTGACTCATTCACTCTTCTTATGGATTGTAATCACCAATAACCAACCAATGGGAATATCTTTTAGAGAAGGTCGTATAGTGGCCTATGAAACTCCACAAGACACACCATAGAATCTTAACCAACATACCCAAATATCTCATAGGGTTTCTTTGATTCAACACCAAGAACTAATAACCTGCCCTACTCCCAGGCTAATCAATTAGCCCTAATTTACAAAGGGACTACCTCTTAAACTCTTGAAAACCACCCAAAAAAACTTGATAGTCATGAATTATGACACAAAACTTTAGAATCTCTCACTTATTTGTAGATTTATACCTCCTAATACTGTGCACCAAGAAACCCACATTTACCTTGCCAAACACTAGGGTTGTATTGAAATTCCATATACCCAGGCATTCCAATTCAAGAAAAAACATTCAATAGTATCCAAATGCTTTGCACATGCTCAAAAATTAATTACATGGTCCATTACACCATAGTTTTATCAAAAACCAACATAAACACCTTCTTTTCCCATAGAAACCACCATTACTCTATGTTGATGCCAAAATTTGGCAAGGTAACAACCCTCTCTGGGATTCTCAGTTTTAGGGGGGGACCTATTGCGCCAAACTGAGTAACCTTTGGATTTTTAAAGAATTTGACTTCTTCTATAACTAGGGTTTTGAATGAGAAAAGGAAGCAGATATAAAATAAAGCATCTAAACAAGGTGATGCGTTGAGATTTAGATGTTAGAACGATAAATCTATCTTACGGATACGACTTAAGGGCCTACTGGGTAGTCTGTTGTGTTCCAGAATGGTAAAGAACAGATATAATCCTAAATGATTCACTATATATGACATAAAATAAGCTTCATACATATTTTCTAGAAAGAATAGTCCAAGACATGATCTAAACCAGCAACTTGTATTAATTTATGTAAGTTTGAGAATGATGCATCCAGTAAAACAATGGCATAGTAAAAATTATAAAATATCAAAGAAAAATGAAAGTCAAAACAATGGAACAGTCTATGAGTTCTTGTACAATAATCTAATAAAGAAAATAAAGGTTTGATTATTCTATCTATTCTTCCACCAAAATCTAAACAAAAGTTGGAACTCTTGGAACACCTGCTTCTAAGGAAGAAGAAATATTTATAATAAAAAACCTGGCTTGATGAGCAAGCAACAAGAAATATTCTTTGATCATGAGCAATGATGCATTAGCAATGATTTTCCCTGGTTGTTACAATAGAAAACATTCAAGCTATGAACGAGGACATCAAAAGTTTGGATGCATCCCCTGCAAATGATGTTAGTGGTCCCAATAGACCAGTGCTCGGACATGCGCAATTCACTCATGGTGGAAGTTACAAAACATGGCAACTGGTGATAGTTGTCACTTGCTTGGTTTTACTTTGTGATGGATCCCTTGGGAAATCATGTGGCAAGTGGTCGAGACTCGACGCTCATCATTTCCCTTGATCGATGAAGGAATTACATTGTGAAGACACGTGGAGCTATGTTGCATACTGCAATAAATAATGGGGTTCACCAAGAAATATGCATGAACTGATGCTATGTGGCAGGCAGTTGGGACTTGAAAGGGAAGCGATGTAAAGAGCGCTCGATTGACAAGTGGTGGTACTGGAATAGGCTTATGCGAAAGGGAGACCGACATTACCTTTTCTCAAAAGGGGGCATGGTCAATACTTTGGAAAAATAAACTCACCTGAAGGGAGCTTGGGAAATTTTATGTTCACATTTTCTGGCGACTAATTAGGGGCATTTCACATGCGAAACTAGGAACCCAAAAATTTATGGTTTACAAACTAGAGACCTGTCCATTGGGTGGTGTGGTTAGAGCTTTGAGAGGGTGATCTACAGAGGTAGTCATTCATCTTCAGATGGAGGTAATAAGTCATGCATATTTTCTTGCCCTCTTTGTAGCTTGATCACTTCCTCATAAGGCAACATTGATGACATATTAGACCATGAATCGAATTGGAGAAGGAGATGTGTGATTGGCTGAGTGATGTTGTCAAAATATTATGTGGCAAGGACTTGGCTTAAATTCTACAAGGTAGGCACATCGCGTTGTTTTTCCTTGATCTTTGTTGCAATATGCTCCATTGTGGCCACTAACTCACCCTCAAGGAATAGAGAAGGTAATCCCATCTGAGTTAGATGGGAGAACTTGGCCCTTATGCTATTCATGGCATGATCCAACCTAGCAACACATTCACTAACATGAAGGATAACTTCATGGTAGTGGATCACCCTGTTGGTTGTTTTAGTAGTGACTCTTTGATCTTCAATCCCTGCATTTTCCAAGACTTCGTCTGAGACCTGATATAACCTATTTAATAATCCCTCGGCCTCAGGAACTCTCTCCATGATGGACTGAGGAATTTTCTTGATCTCCTCGTGAACCCTTTTGCTAAGACTAGTTTCCTCTGCCACAAAATGGAGCACCGACTGTAGAGTTACGTAGAATGCCTTCACTCTTTCCCAATATGAGATGTGTAACTGCTAGGCTATTTTTAGGAGGTTTGTTTGATCGACCGAGGGTAAGGTTGAGTCCTTCAATAGGGAGATCTCCCCATCCTTTCATTCGATATCACTTGCAAGCTCCACAACCTTTTTGTTTTATGTGGTGAGTTGCCCCTACCACTTATGTGACTCTGTGAGATAGCTATCCTTGACTCGCTCTTTGTTTGTCGCTTCTTTCTCTATTGTAGATTTAAGCTTTTCAATTTAATTTTCCATTTGAGCATGGAAAATATGGAAATCTATATCCTTTTGTTGCATTTGGACTTTGATTGATGGGATTCCTCATCTTTCTATTGTATGTCCAGCCCCAATTTGACCAATTGGTCTTGATACTCTTGGCTCTTTTGCCACAGCTCAATGACCAGATGAGGATCGATCGACTAAAGCTTTGCAAGTTCTCCTTAAAGATTTTCTTCTTCCACCTCCCTCTGTTGTGATAGGTGTTTAAAGTGAACCTCCATAGCATTTTCCTTGGAGAGAATGATGTCGATTCTACCCTTTAGGTTTTTTATCTCTTCTTCCTTTTTCTTGAGCTGGTAACCAGACTTAAGAAAGTTGGTGGGCACTACCCATTGTGTTTCCTCCATGAGCTCCACCTTATCCCATGGCTAGCCTATTCTCAAGTCAAGCCCTATGATGTACATGTTGTAATTGTCTGGGTACATCTCTCCTTGTGGTTTGTTGACAGTCGGGAGCATAGTCGCAAAGTGTAGCAATTACTAAGCCTCATGGAAAATAGTGTGTATCTTTGGCTCCACTAGTCTCTTGGCATCTTTAGCCCTTCTCTTCTAGGTTCTGATTGCTCATGCTTGCTTGGTTTTATCGCCTTTCAACAAGAATTCAGTGGGTGATCTGATGAGTCTGCCTACGAAAGGTGCATTGGGAGGAAGGGAGAAAGGAAATGAGAAGACATTAGTCTCAGGTGACCTCTTCTTTTGAATCTTGACGGTCTGAGGTGAGAAAGGAGGGATAATCCAATAATCAAATTGAGAACCAGAAGGGCCCGAGGAGGGTGGATTCATAATGGTCTCCATCTATTAGGAAGAGTGGATTGGCTCCAATATTTTCATGGTAAGGGGGTATATCAATGAAGGTAGTGGGGGAAAAGTGCATGATGCTTTGGGATGTGGAATGGGCCAAGGAAAATGGTGTGAGGTTCCATGGAGGAGTAAGGGTGAATGGAGCCGCATGAGTGAACTATGCGAAAATGCCTACAATTATTGAAGCAAAGGTCAAAATGCATGGGTTGGCATATGAAACAAGGGGTGTCGCAGATACAATATGGGTGACCATGGTTTGCGAAACTAGAGAAGAGGGATCGAAAGATACCTGTGGTTTAAATGACTGCAGTTCTTGATCTATTGCTAGCTCTTTGCTTGCATTAGGGTCCTATGAAAATTCTCCAGAAAGTGCCTTGTTTCATTGCTGCTTTACTAGTGGTGAGCTATCAACCGCTACGGTTTCAACTTGTTTCGGCAAGGTTGTCAGGTTTCTCCTTGTTGTGCAGGTGCGAGTCAGTGAAGACTTTGCACTTGATATATTGACCCATACATTAGAGGGAGCCTTAATAGGTTGATTCAATGCCTTTCCTCTTTGTGGTGTCAAGGTGTCCTATATTTCTGCATCTGGTGGAGCTCCTTTTTCTAACTGTGACTTGGCTTCCTCAGATCTAGAATTCTTTTCACCGCTCTCATCAAAATTTGGATGCTTCTTGTTCCACAATTTTTCAAAATTTTCATCCATCTCCGAGTTATTATAGGGAGACTCAATCCGTCAGGTTTCTTGGTGGTATATCCAAAATTTATTGATCTTCTCCTCCTTCCAATCATAATTGTTCAGCAAATCATTGTGTAAGGTAGTTCCCATGTTTCTTGTTTTATCATATGGACCAGTTGGGAAATAAAACCTTAGCTAGGGTGGTCGACTATCTTCGGCAGGAATATAGGCTACTTCAATAATACATTCATCTACATCTGAAACTGGATTCTGACGCTCTTCCTAGTAAAGCTAGGGACTATGCATTACCTTGACATATTTGTTTGGAAGATCATTGTAGGGGTTGTAGTTCCATTTTTTTTTAGATCCATACCAACCCAAGATGAGCCAACTTTGCCTCGAATATGTCATGAGTCTTTCTCTTAGCCATGACCACAGGCTTAAAACCTATCGAAGGATTGAAAAATCCCTTCTCATGTGCCTTCCCACTGAAAAATGAGTCATCAATTATTGTATTTTATTTTATGTCTCCTTGAGTTTTTGTTTCAGAACTTCTTCCACCATATCCACCTCTTTGTCCTCTACCATCTTTCCCTTTACCTCTACTTTTGGAGGTTTGTTCTTGCTTTCTTTTGCTTTTCTCTTCTATCTTCAGGGCCATTTGATAGCATTGGCGAATGGTTTTGAATCTCACTAAACTCACATCTTCTTGAATAGACCACTTGAGACCATTCAAGTACCTTGCAAGCTTAATGCTCTCATCTTCTACTACCCTTGATCTTAAACATAGCTTTTGAAATTCCTCAGTGTAGGCTTGGACATCTAGATCCTTTTGTCTTAGATTGTGTCTCCTTCTATGCATTTGCACTTCATAATCATTAGGAAGGTACGTCTGCTTCACTTTGTTCACCATGCCTTTCCAAGTAACTATAGGACCTTTTCCATCCTTTTCCCTTTCATTTTGCACAAACTTCCATGAAGTAAGAGTTGAACCTCTTAGTCTAGACTTGGCCACCATAAATTTTTGTGCCTCTGAGATACCATCACACTCAAAATGGTTCTCAATCCTATCTATCCAATCCACAACTAAATCTCGATCCATTTGTCCACTAAATAGTGGCACACCTTCCAAAGCTTTGCCACTCAATGCTTTTAGTGCCTTTAAGAAAGGTTCTTTAGGAATCATAGGGTCAGGGGTTGGAGCTTCCTCCTCCAACTCTAATTCCTTTTCCCTTGCTTCTTGTTCTTCCTTCTAATCTACTTTTTCTTTTACTATGTCTGTTGTTTCTTGGACTTCATCCAAGAGTTGCTCCATTTGAGCCAACCTTTCTCTTAGGGACTTGTTGTCCTCTTCTTGTTCCTCTACCTTCTTGGCTAACTCAGCACTAGTCACCATTGTAGCACCTTCTACAGATGTATTCTCTCCCACTGATTCAGTAGGTTACAACATCCACCACAAGCCTAATCAAATCAAGCTCTGATACCAATATGATGTATGAGCTCCTCGGTTTACTTGCACCTTGCTAAGAGACCTAGCTTGTCTCTTCTAGGAACCTAGTCTCCTCTAGGTCCTGATTGGCTTAGATGATTAACTAAGTCCAATCTTAGCTCTGTTCTAAGAGCTCTCCCTTTGTGCTTCACCTTGGAGGACAAACACCATGTGATAAGTTCAATTTCCTTCCTCACTTAGAGAACTCTAAGTGTCTTCTTCTCCAAAATCTTCAGTATCCATCACTCTTCATTGTAGGGGTGTCTATCCTATTGAGTACCATCATACCTTTTCCAATTTGATCCCTTTCATAAGGTTCTTTAGCCTTGTCCTGACCGGGCTCAAGATTTCATCAATTGAAGACCTCAATTAGGCCTAAACCTAGTAGTCCTTACCAGTCCTTGTTTGCTATTTCTTGAAAATTTATTCCAAAGACTCTATAAATCTAAAATCATATTCTAGTACCCTTTTGGAAGTTTTAAATCACTCAATGATTCTCCTGGCCTGACAACCTCTGTACAGGGGATTCCTATAACCTAGGGTATGTAGGGTTTGTAGGCCTAGTTTCTAGCAATTCACTAGTTTTTTTATTCAAACCTTACTCTAATAACTTTGTAAGATCCCAAACCTCCTATCACAACAAGACCTATCCCTAACCCACCTAGAACTGTAGGCCGTATTGTACTCCATTTCCCTACAATAAACCCTTAATGCTTCTCCTCTAGCTCTCTAACCGGGCTCCACCTACTTGCCTAGAGATCAGTGGCTAAGAGAAGCTTCTCCCTTTCTGTCATTCTTCCTAACTCTACCATTATATACACTACTAACTCCCCCAACATGCCACCCATCCTTAGGTGTTTCCCAAGAAAAGAGTCCATGGGGGAGCCATGAGAGCATCGACTGGTCAAGACAGGACCAGTAGGAGCTCTAACACAAAATGACTCAACTAAAACTAATGTCTAACCTAAACTAGCTTGTTTATCAAATGAAAATGGCTTATATCTAAACTATCAACATAGTACTAACACTAAATCAGTGCATTTGATACATTCACAGTCACTGTCAAACAATATCACTCGGTACTAACAAGAAAACACAAAATTTGTAGAATTTCCTCCTTCATTCATCCAAACTTGATTACAAAACTACTAAATCTTTTCAAAAACTACCCACTCTACAAAGATACGAGTCTTGGGTCATAATAGATGCCCACTCCATGATTCTAGGCTAGTTGGTTGAACTCCTCCACTTCCTATTCCCAAGGGAATCCAAAGGTAACCGGATTGCATGCAACAAATTATGCAAACTGCCTTATAACATTTGGCATCTTCCTTCATGCCTTCAGCCTATTTCTTAGGACCACCATTCCCTCAAGATCTTGGGAACCAACACATTAAATGGCCTTAAGGCATCTTTACAACCATTTTAAGCATTTTGAACAACTTAAAGACTCTACTCTCCCCTAGATAACAAACATAAAGAAACCTAACTTACTAACAATGGCAAATAGTGTGACCTTAGTCCTAAGGACTAAGGTCACCTAGCCCAAACAAAACCAAGACCATCTAAGGTCTAAAAAAAAATACACAAAAACACTCTAACTTGGCTAAGGTCAGTTACAAGCCAAAATACCAAAACAATGGAGGTTAGCCTAGGTTCTCCTGCACCATAATGACTGCCCTTTTTATTTAATTCAGCATGTTCTACCGGCTCTCTTGCTCATGTGAGCTAAGCTACTTGCCTCTTTTGAAAAGGAAAGGATTCATAATTTTTTGGTAATAGCATCCTTTTAGTGTGATTTTCATGGGAAATTGAGTCATCAGTGCAATGCCTATCATTTCCTCATCTTCCTTAGCAATTAATATCTCCCATAGCATGATCAAGCTGAAATCACAATGAGTACTTTGAAAAGATTTGAGTTCACCCTTGGAGCTCAAAAATGCCCTGTGTCATGCCACCTAGCCTTTGTCCATACGAGCCATTTCCTGGGACTACCACCAATTTGTGCTAATTGATTACCACTCCCTAAGCTTGCATGTCGCAATTCGTACCTACAGACATAACAGGGCTAAAATATCGAGTTCGCCTTTTTGTGGGATTTTTGAGTAAGCACTTGATTACCATCATGCTTTGTATGTTGGCTACCTCAAATATTTCTATAAATAAGCTCTAATATAGCAGCGAAAACATTCTTAGTGAAATAGCCTTAGGTGATTGGATAGGTTTAAATTTTACATAGCGCTAGTCTTGGGTGACTTGAGTAGAGTTTGACATAATGAATACTCCAATTAGGTTAGTGTGTAATAGGGCTCAAATGGCCTTCTTGGGAGAGATCTCAAGTAGGCGTCTAAAATGTATGACAAAGAATAAGCATTCATTGGCTATCATAGCCATCAAGTGGGTCTTGGGAAGGGACTGCATTGAATACAAGGACAAATATTGAGTAAATATTGATATCAGCCCACACTTCGTTTCTTTGTTGCTTGATGCTCAGGCTCCGAAAGCTATGATCCTTCATTTGGAAATTCAGATTTTCTCGAAGTACCTCAGGGGTCTTGGCGAGGTGGTGAGCAACGTGGTGTATGGCTTGGGACTTCCTATTGTGAGTGACCTGAGGAAGCATGTTGAAGAAGATGTAGTGGTACCATCGGTACCATTCCTAAGTGGTTTTTGGCTTCATTCACTCACAAATCATCATGATAAAGCCACCTGTGCATGTCATTTCCTATTGCACTACTACAACATGGTGTTGATCTACGATGTAGGCTGGTATACCGATTTCAGGAACCTTGTGTTTCCTCCACCACTCGCCATGGGTATTGATGTTGCTTCCACCATAGGTCCTATTGCTACTAATGGGTAAAAGCACAAAGTCGTGTCACACTTTCAGCCGGCATATCAGCACAACTGAATTTTAGTATTTCTAACTAAAAATCAATTTTGGTCAAACATATGACCTAGTAAGATTCATTCTAGCTAAGTTAGATACTTCCACAATTTATTCAACTAAAATTGTTGGCTCAAAATATATGGAGCACCACTTTGAGTCCAATTTACCCAAAAAAAAAATTATTTGAAAAAATTGAAGTTTCAATAACTCCTCCTCATGTAAATAACATTTTAAAAAAAATGTAAAAATACCCTTTTGTAGATCCATAAGTGTAGTTTTCAAAATATATTAATTTTAATAGTTTAATTATTATTATTATTTATATTTTTATTTATACTAAAAGTAGGCTATCAGCAAAAAATATTAGGTTGATTAACATGCCAAGGAAAAATACTAAAACTTATTAAAAAAAACTGAAAAAAATATGATGCACTAGATAAAAGAATCTATTTCAAGATGGCATAATTTTTTTTCCATTTTAGATAAATATTTAATATGAATGTTGACGTCCGATGGAAATAGTTGTTTTTTATTCACACACAGTTTAATACTTATATACGAATATATATTTATCAAAACTGGAAAAAAATATATCCATGCACTAAAGTTTCAAGTTATAAATACACACCAAAAATTTGAAAGAAAAAAAATAAAATTTACTATAAAAAGGTTGACGTCCCGTGCAACTTCATTTTTCAGCATTTTATTAGCAACTAAATTATAGTGTTAATTTATGAAAAAATAGTTTAAAATATTTTTTTTATTTCTTATAAAAAATACAAACATAAAATATTATAAAAAATACATATTTTACTAGTTTACATCGTTTAAAAATTCAAAACATATATGCTACTTTTTAGTGATGCAAGTTTAAAATTTGGATCAGCATTGGTCGTTTCCTTTATAAAGTGTGACACAACTTTGTGCTTTTACCCTGATAATATTCCCATTGCTCTCGACATTGTCCTAGTTAATGAGGACAATACTTGTAATGCAGAGATATGAAGTCTGACATGCTTTTTGCTTTTGTATATATATACACCTAAAAGAAGGCTCACATATATGTATGTAATGAATTCGTATATATGGCTATACTTTTTGAATGTTTGGCCATAAAGCCATTTTGACAATGTGTTATCATAGTATATATATAACAAATACACTTGATTATGTTAAACTTCTTTGTCTTCAGCCTTTGTTTTTGCAACATGAGTTGAATCCTTTGTATTTGAATATAATTTTTGCAACATGAGTAGCAAAAAAATTCTATGTTTTTTGTAATAATGGGTTTCATGAAATTTTCTGCAGTCCTTGTAACTATGAGAAATGTGATAAAAGAACCGGCCGACAAAAACCCAAAAAGAAAACTAATTACATTTTAACAATTTACATCTGTATAAAGCAACTACAACCTAATTGAACAATTTTAAGTGAATCCCATTGACCCGAATTCCAAGTGGTTCTTGTTCCATATTTTCTAATTCAAATGCATTGTTGTGTTTGCACTAAATTATTTTGAAAGGGCCTTCCCACATCTTGTCAAATTTTCTATGATGTCTAGGATTTGCAACTTTTTTATTGAACTTTAGTACTAGGTCTCTACATTTTAGACCTTGGTCTGAAGCATTCTTATCAAACCATTTTTTAACCACCTTGTTAGGTCTCAAAAATGCAGGTTTTAACCATGAGAGGTTTCCAAGATCTCACAACACTTTTGGCCAATGTACAAGGCCAATTAACATAATTGAGCCTTCTGCTCTTTAGGCTCTGCTAAACCTAGGCAGGTGCACCTATGTGTATGTTGCAGATTTAAAATATATTTCCTGCTCAATCAATATATTCACAATGGCAATTGGAAGTGAATAGATAAAATCATAACTGCTACTCCTACTACATAAAAGAAAGAATTTGAATATGTTGTTTATTATGAATTTTATCATCTAGGTTTTGATAGATCAGTGCCATCTATCCACATGGGCAATGGAGTCAAAATTAATAATGATATGTGTTTCCCTCTTTGTCTTAACTCTAGTTGTTATGCACTTTGAAAATTCTATGACTGGCATAAAACTTTACTGAATTTATGACTTGCATAAATTGTGTTGGAATGTTTCTAAACCTGGTTCTTCTTTAACCATCCAAAAGAAATCCTTAAATCACTGTGACTTGTTAAAAGAATTTAATTCTGACTTCCAGACACCAATTAATTAAATCACATAAAATGGGAATACATTTTGACAAATCAAAGATATACTTGATATGCTGATTTAAATGATTAAAAGACCTCAAGTTGGAGACAACCAAATAAAGAATATGAATTGATATGACACAACAACTGAACACCAAGAAAGAAATTCACTAGTTAATAAATATTATCTCCATTAATTCCGCTTCAAGAAATTTTGTCATTGTTTACATTCCCAGTCTTCATTTTGTGAAAAAATCTAACTACTACTACCACTAACCTCTTTAACTAATTTTTCAATACATTTATACAATAGTTTGCATGTCTTCTTATTTTATTACTTTTCCCATTGCTTAATATTTCCTTTCATTTATTTCTGCAAAGTTGCCTTACATTTACTACCCTACCATGGTCAAATTTATGTCCTCCCACGGTGTGCCGGTCTTTGAATTTTCCATGGCCTTCTCTTCCCTTACCGATTCACTGCAGGCTTCATTTTTACCTTTGGTGGTACCATAGTGACTTCCTTGACTACTACCTCCACCGTTATCTTCATCCACTGTGGTCTCTGACTTGACTTCCAGTGGTATCGTGGTGGACAACATGAATTTTTCTCCCTGCACTACTGTGGTCTCCTTTCTTACCATTGGTGTTACCATGGTAACACCTCACTAACCATTACCTTGGTGCTCACCGCATTACTGCGGTCCTCTCTCTAACTGACTATGGTGTCACGGTAACCATGCTCTAACCACTACCCTCCATCGCTTCACTACTTACTATGCCACTGTAGTCACTATGATGACTTTCCGTAGTGTGGTGGTAACGGTTACATGACCGCACTTAATCGTGATACCGTGAGCCACCCTACAAGGGGCCGTGATATAGTGGTAAATGGTGTTTTCTATGAAAAGTGATTACTATGGAAAATAAATGGGGTATAAGGCACTTTAGCATTATGAATGGTGAAAAGAATGATTTTTAAATGAAAAAGATGAAAAAATATTAGGTTCAAGTGGATAAAGAACTCATAATTTTAATGAAAAATTTGGGTTCTAACAGTGGCTCATGTTGGGGATGAGTAATTTTTCAATCACTCCAAGAATCCAAAATATCACTAGGAGAGCAGACCAAGACAACAAAGGATGTGAAAAATGAATGCAATGGAAGATGGAGGAAATGAGAAGATGAAGGAGATGAAAAATGGAAGATAGAAAACGAAGAGTGGAAGTGACCCTACACTATTGTACATTGAAAGAAAACAATGTTTTCAATGAGGGAGTTCTAGAATTGTCCATGTACTGGTAATTCCTAGCCCCTTTTAAATTTCTAAACTACCGTGCATGGAAAATAATGTTTAAAGAGGTTTGCTAAGAATTGTCCATGCACCGGCAATCCTTAATCCTCTGTATCTGCTATGGTCTAAAATTCAAACCATAAATGATGGCCCAAGGCCACCCAAAAGAAGAGCCTATACTTTCCTCTATCATAGAATTTATTCTGATTTGAGCTCATCAGGTTCCTTTTGAAACTATCCATTCCATTTGTCCTGCTACATGCACTATCATTGAAAACTTTTAGGAAGTCATTGTGTTCAACCTAACTCATATTCCTTTCACCACTCTGTAGTTCATCATATGATAAATCTTTGTTACCTTCATCATACAAAGTGTATCTAGATTCAATGGTGCTTTCACTATTTTTCTCATTATTATGTATTGCTAAATGATCAGGCAGATGTACTGGGATTTGAAAATATGAATGCTTCTCTTGGAAATCTAAAAATTGTGTCTCATCAACATCTTCTAAAACAATCAAATCAAAAATACTTCCCAGTTCTTCCCTATCACTAGTTGGTAGTGACATATAATTCTAATCCATATAGTCATCCTTAGACACATTTGAATCAATAAATGTTGAACACTCACCATCAATGATATGCAAACCAATATCTTTCTCTTGTAGGCAAACATTGTTCAAGTCACATACCTCTTCTTGGACATAAATGGGTTCTTGATCAACTTCAAAGGTTTCTGCATCACTTCGAGAAATGCACATGGAATCATACGAATCATTACACATAGTATTTTCACTATCAAAGAAAATGTAGGTTGGACCCGAAAATTTAGAATCATCCTCATATGCACATTTCTAGTATTCAAGAGTTAACAAATCTGAAACTTGCTCACTGCTAAGTGAGCATGTTTCTTCCATATCTTCAACTATTTCTCCCACTTTTGGATCTCCAAAAGAACTGCAAGAATCACCCTGTTGTAGATCAAAATCATCAAGTTCATCTTCATAATCTGAATCACAATCCATTATGCAGGAGAGACTCTCCATATCTTCATTATTGGAAGGCATGACATCCTCTTTTATTTCAACTTTTGAAGCATTGTTGTCAATGTTATGAGAGTGCATACATGGCTTAATATTTTAAACTATAGTTCGCATCTATTCTTATTTTATTACTTTGTCCACTACTTAATATTTCCTTTCATTTATTTTTTTGAAGTTGCCTTACGTTTACCACCCTACCGCGGTCAACTTTATGTCCTCCCACAGTGTGGTGGTGTTTGAATTTTCCATGACCTTCTCTTCCCTTACCGCTTCACTATGGGCTTCATTTTTATCTTTGGTAGTACTGCGATGACTACCTTGACTGCTACCTCCACCATTATCTTCATCCATCGC